>JAPYZS010001164.1:0-20251 GCA_030522925.1 Trissolcus japonicus | reverse complement strand
CTTTTCAAGAGTTTGTTGAACAATGTTTGTTTTGTTTTATTGAATTCGCCTTTTGCAGACGATATTCATTGTTGATTTGTTGCAGGCAAGGATGATGATTAAGTAAAACTGTATGACCTGACGTCCCTCTGTACGACGTCGCGGATGAAAAAGGCCAGAATTCTTTCACAGTTCCTGTGGCAATGTTACTTTACAGTATGGCCAGAAACATGAAGTTCAGCTGTGGCTATCGTCAGAATCAAGGCAGCATATGAATGTTGCTCAGAAACTGTATCCAGTTGCTCCCCAAGGAAAAATACCCGCAAATAGTTACCACGGCACATAACACGCTGTTTGATTTGTATGTCCCTGAAGGCACCGATCCAGCGTGTTCGAACCTGCAGAATCACAGCGACGAAGATGTGCAGAGTGAAATGTCTTACCTTATCTAGGAGTAAGTTTATACAGAATGTAAATTAATGATGTAAATTTTAACAAAAAACGTAGACTATAGAAATTATTTTCATTCTTCCAGTCAAAAAGCGAACGAGAAGTTTTCATCTACAAGCCACCTTTGATAACTGGCACAATCGAAGAGAGATGCCACTCAGCTTTGGAGCATGTGAAAAACGGATTGGCATGTTTCGTTTATTTTCCAACGGAAGAAAAGTCGATGGATAAAAAGGAGGACAATGAAAAGGAAAATGAAAAGAAGGAGACTGTGCCAAACATGGCGAAACCTTTTGAAGCCATTCCAATGTCTTATGAACCTTTGAGAAAAGAAGAAGACCATGCCAGTTTAGACGATAGTCTGACGAAAAGTTCTGGGTTCAAGAAAAAACATTCGAAACAGACAAGAATTTTTGTTCGAAAAGAACAACAAACAAGATTCTGTAGATAAAAGCCAGAAGAGAAATGAAACAGAGGATGACTCGGCTAAGGCTTTGTTGTTCAAGCCGAATACCGAAGCCTTGCCAACTTGGAAGACACCGAAAAAAATATTACACTGTCATCAAGTACATAATATACTTGTGAAAATCTACTTAAATTAAGTATATTTCACTTGAATGAAGTTTATTTTTACTTTTGTCAATTCGTTTTGACTGGGATATGAAGAATATATATTCTTAAATGTATGTGAGGATATTTACTTCTTAATTCAAGTTAAATATACTTGATTCAAGGTGGCATTTTTTCAGTGTTCATATGAAAATTTTGCTCTACGACAAGGGTTCGTTGATTTTTGATGTAATTGCTGAACAAAAATACTTGAACAAACAGTACTGCTGCCAGACTATTCGGAAAGCCCTTTGCGCTGATTTTAAAAACAATAAACTTATCAGTCATTTGTTGGGGAGAGCTGGCAATTGTTGCTGCATGGTCGGACAAGACTAGAAAAATATTGAGAAACATAGGCAAGAGTACGACACTAAGAACAGTATCGAGAAAGATATCATCAAGGAAGTTTACACTCTAGGAAACGCAGACTCAAAAGTAATACCAATGACAATAAGTTCATTTTAAATTCTTCAGATATGATAAATTGCACAAGAGAATACTATAAAATTATGTTTTCAGGTTGGATGGATGCGATATCTCAAAATATAAAAACTTTCGAATCCACGATGGTGTCATCGTACAAATATTGATACAGCTTTGCAGTTGGAAACTTCAGATGTGGAAAAAATGAATCTTTTGATCAGATTGAGTAACATTCACAATGAGTTAGGAGTTTTGTATATGAATTACGGAGGATGTAAGTTGATAAAAGCCTTGAATTGTTTGTTTGTTTTATTTATTTAAGTACAGCTAATTGATTTGAAACTGATCTTTGTAGCTAAATATTAGCAACAGACTGAAACGACAGAAGAATGTAAGAGCTTTGAGAACAGTGAAAAGAAATCGGAAGAAGCGTCGATGTTGTTGGATCGTTCAATGCACCACTCGGAGCGTGAATTCGAGGCGTTTGAGAAAACTTACGATGAGGCCAATTTGGCACTTTTGTATTCTAACATTGGCCGATTGATGCATTTACGAGCACACACTCATGCCAAACAGTATTCAGAGGAACGCAACTTTTATAACAAGGCTTCAAGTAGTTACTAAAAAGCTTTGCAGGTCCTTGAATCGAGAGAAAGCAGCCCACCTATATGGGACACTGTAACTTACGAGATATCCACCACACTCTACACCATGGCAACACTTTTGCAAAATTTTCCTGTTGTAGGAAGCAAGGTTTGTTTTTAATTTTGTTTATTTGTTTTTTTTTCAAATACCACTGAAATTGATTGAAAATATCTTCTCTACAGCCAGAGAAGACCTTGAAAGAGAAGTTGTAGAGATTTTTAAAGAAGTGTTAGAATATTGTGACCTGGAAACGCCTGTCCACGCCAACCGATCTATCAATTCCGTGCTGCAATTATACAACACAAATTGGCTTCATTGCACCACAGTCGCTTGAACAGGTTACTGAGTATTCAGCCGTGCAATGGAAAGAGTTGCTCTGGCCGAGTATCAAGCTTAGAGTGAGTCCAATAAATTATTGATTACAGAAAACAAATAAGTAAATAGGGGTAATTGTGACTAGTTAAAAAATTATGCTATTTTATCCAAATTAAATTTGTTTTGTAAAGATGAAATTTTAGAGTGAAATAATTAAAAAAATTAAGAAAAATGTTCTTTTGAATGAATGTGCAAATATTCACTTGACACAATTACCCCAACTGCCGAAAAATAAACGAATAAGTAATTAGATAAATAATAAAATAATAAAGTTGTAATGTTGGAATGTCCATTGGCATGACTTCTTTCTAGTTCCGATTACGTACAATGGAAAACTCAAAAGTTACCAGAACGCTCTCGATTATATTTTGCAAAGTCGAGAAATGGCTGAACTTCTGTACGAATGATTGAAGGCGTCTGAAAATAATGGTGGCGCT
This sequence comes from Trissolcus japonicus, assembly GCA_030522925.1. NCBI lineage: Eukaryota > Metazoa > Arthropoda > Insecta > Hymenoptera > Scelionidae > Trissolcus > Trissolcus japonicus. The sequence goes on along the minus strand of JAPYZS010001164.1, from coordinate 17,333 downwards.
GATTTAAAGACAAAGTCTCGGAAAAACAAGTCTGAAAGTAATGCTGATTGCGATAATAAAGAAGATTTTAAAGAAAAGGAAAAATTGATTTCGCTTATGGAAGTAAGGTTACAATTTTTGTTATTGTCGTTGACCAAATTGTGTTTGCATGAGAACAATGCGAACCACAAAAAAGAATCAGTATTAAAAATTGTAATGTATTAATTGAATTTAAAATTTGATGAGTACAGATTTTAAGAGCAATGATGTTACTGTTTTAGACATGAATCGTTTGGAAATGTTTATAAACAATGTTATGGAAAGACACGTTGACACTGTTGGATTCAGTCAAACACCTGCAGATTTAAGATCTAGAAAAAATTATAGACAAACTTGAAAAATAAGTTCTAACTTTTTTATTTTGTTGAATTTAATTTGAGTACTTAATTTTGATTTATTTTAACAAGTTTTATAAGGCATTTAAAATCTTAATTATTAAAAAAAATGTTCTTCTCTAAAGTTTGATTCAAGAAATATTGAAAATAATTTAACTAAAAAACAGTTAAAAAGTTACAAATTTGAGCAAATCAACGGACTTTGGTTGAAACTTGAACTGCCGATTGTGTAAATCTACAGAGGCATTTAACGTCTTGTAAATAATGTAATTAATAAGTCTATGAGAATCAATAATAGAGCTTCTATTTGGTATATAATAATTGCAGCTTTATTTCACAATGGAATTGGCAAATTACAATTCAAATATACTAAATTTATTTACAAAATTATAGAATGATAATAATTACAAAAGATGTTGGTATATCATGAATCGTTAGCCATCACAACAATTCCAGGTGTTCGATTCAGAAACCATGCTCTTAGTTGGAACACCTTTGTCCTTCCTCGGTTTCGTTCGTCTCGCTACTTTTTCATCTGTAGCCTTCACCTTGAAACTCATATTAATTTGAACATGTCCTTTCAACTTTCTCTTTGTACTCAACTCCCGACTGCAAAGCTCACAAGTAAAATTTTCACCCAGATGAAAAACTCTGATGTGTGTTTTCAAATTTCGTTTAACAAAATAAGTCCGAAAACAATTTTCGTAATGACAAGTAACCACAGTGTTCGTCTCGTGGAACAACTGATGCTTTTGCAGAAATCTTTTCTGGAAGAAAGAATACTTCCACCAGGAAGTGAACTGGACAAACATTTATCTACTCAGGGTCTTCCACGAGGGAGTTTACTGGGTAAATATTAATTTGCCCAGGGTCTTCCAGGAGGATGTGAATGAGTATATTTTTATTCACCCAGGGTCTTCTCTGAGGAAGTGGACTGGGTTATTTTTTATTCAGCCAGGGTTTTCCACAAGGAAGTGCACTGGGTCATCTTTTTTCCCCAGGGTCTTCCACAGGGAAGTGAACTGGACAAACATTTATTTGCCCAGGGTCTTCCACGAGGAAGTGAACTGGACAAACATTTATTTGCCCAGGGTCTTCCACGATGAAGTGAACTGTGTATATTTTTTTCCCCCAGGGTCTTCCACGAGGAAGTGCATTGGGTCATCTTTTTTTCCCAAGGGTCTTCCACAAGGAAGTGTACTGGGCGATATATTATTTATAACGTTCGTTTTTTAATTAATTAATTAAATCATTAATACCGTCTTTATAAATAAAAATTAATTTAATTAATTTATCAATTGAATTAATTTTTATTTATATTTTTTATTTTCCCGCGTAAGCAGGTGGCGCTACGGAATTCTACTGCCGATTCATTCGGCAGTGTTTCCGTCCCGCGCGCCATCTGTTGGGGGAACCAGTCCGTCGCCGAATCGAGTGACATTTCACTCGATTCGGGAGATATAAAGATATAACCGAGGCTCGTTCAAAAATATCGTCATCGGTGGTTCGATGAACTTCTAACGAACATGTGTATTAGAGAAAAAAATTGACAAGAAATCTAAAAATTGTTTCACAGTTTTTTTATTTCTCACAGTTTTCTATATCACATGTACAATTTGTGTAGAAATATAATGTTTCGATTCTGCGTTAGATCTACACGATCATTGAGCGATTTATCAAGTAAATCAAGATCTTGATATGAATCATTTTCTTAGCATTTATAATAAATTAAAAAATATTGTGACAATAGCGTTTGTACAATATATTGTGAACACAAAAAATAAATTGATCACGGCTAATTACATAGGAAAATTCATTTTTTTGGTCAGAGGTACACTGCATTTACTCTTAACAATTTTTAAAATTGTTCAAGAGTTTCTGAATTTATAAATGTGTTTATAAAATAAAATTCTAAGACATGATCAACAAATCATGCAGCGTTTGATCTATATGATGAATCTAACATGTCTAACATGTTATATTATATGACCAACCAACTTGATAGTCAGAAATTTATTTGTCACAGTATATGTCATCAAATATAAACATACACCAGTCAAAATAAAAAACGCAACACTTCTCATACGAATAACGCACAACATAATGCGGTTTTAATTTTGATCAGTATATATATGCATATATTTTCTTGTAAATAATATCAAGTTTTCAATATTTCTTAATATTTTAGGTATAACAATAAGCGTAGTTTTCGTCAGTTCTGACTTGTCACGAAGACTTAATAACAATAACAAAACAAATATATGTCTATATAAAATCACATAAAAATACTACAAAACAAAGTGAACGCAGGTTACTTCAACGAAAATGAATGATCATTATACGATTTGCACTTTTTTCAAGTACATTAACATTTTTCGCATTAGCAAGAATTTGAAATTTAGCTTATTTTGCTTCTGAACAATTGAAATTGAAGAATTAAATTTAACGTATTCCGTGAATTTCTTAATCTGACGTATGTCATGGATTAGATTTATCTTAATGCCAATATATCGTTATTTTCAATTATTGTTTTGTGCGATGAATGTTAACTAAAAGAAAAAATTTTATTCAACTTTTATTTATTCAACTTTATTAGAATTTTAGAAAAGTTTACTTAATTTAACTCAAATTAAATAGGTTGAATGAAATTTCTTCTCTGGGTGTGTTGAGAACAAGATTTCACAATGTACTTATATGATTGAATACTGTTACAATTCATATACAATACAATACAAAAAAATTAACTCAAGTTGAGATGAAATGAGTTGCTTGAAAATGATATCTCAAAATAATGTTAATCTACACATACGAGTTCAGTGGGCCTGAGCAAAAGTGTTTGTTGACCGCTGATGACTATTTTTTGAAAGCAAAACATATATTTATATTTATCAATCGATTCAGTAGAGAACCGAGAATCCAGATATGTATAACTTTCAATAAAGTCGTTATTTCAAAAACTCTTCAATGAAAATTCATTAATGCTTTTTTAAAATAAAAATAACAAAAAGCAATCATTGAAAGACTGCCATGGGCCCATATATGTAGATGAGGGTTAACTTATGCCATACACTTTGATATACCTATAGTAAATCTAACGACATTTCACTTTCATGTGAAAAATGAATACCTTCAAAGATTCAGAAATGTATACATTACCGAATATAAGAATTTATCATTACGAAACAAATGCATAGCACAATTTGCGTGCACCGTTCTATTATCTATGTGTAAATTATACAATTAATTGACAAGGCATTTGTAAGCCTTAACTTCAAGAAAATATTGTCGTCCAGCGACCATGAGAGTACTTTATTAACATTCAGCTCATATACGTCGTCAGCTATTTTTTCATAAACAATATTTCCAATAATTCATCTCTTGTGAATTAATTTCTTTTAAGTTGTGCTCACAACATTTTTTCATATTTTATAGAAGTACAATGTATTATATAAACTATTTACAATTTTAATTTACAGTTTTTTCCTTGCATTCTTACGTAACCTTTTATTGCCTCCATCAAACATGTCCGCAAGTTTCCCATAGGCCCGTGACGCAATTGTAAAAATTTAGTCAATCGTACCACTTAGAAAAGCTTTCAATCACAGAAACACTGAAAATAAACAATTACATTTTTTATTCATATTTTGTTCTTTGATTCTTATTTTTAGTTATATTTGACAAAGTTACCTTTAAAAATTGTTCGTTTGGAATACGTGGATGCGTGTTCAGTCCGTAACGAATACGAAGACATGAGTTTATCCCGAGAAATGACTGTAAATGCTTTTCATACTTGTGTACGTCCCAACTACGAGCCCTAAGATTCCAAAAAGAACCAGAGATCCATTTTTAGCTGCCATGAAAATTTTTTCTCGGTAGGAAACCGTATGCCAATAAGTACACGTTTGAATGATCGCTGGAAAAGCTAATCCAAGAGCAGACAAACAGAAGGCGCCAAATAAGGAAATAAATAATTCCAATTCTGGTACCACGATAGCCAAAATGACTGGAACATCGAAAAAAATTTAAACATTAGAATTTAATAAAAATTTGGATGCAATAACCGGCTCGGAAAACCCTCTCTCCAATATCGAAAGTCTCTTCTTTTGTTTTATTTTAAACTTTCTGTGTGAATATTTGCCAGTGGATGGAATTGAACTCAGATCCCCGGCGCGCAATGCCTGTTCTGAGCCCCTGAATCATTAGTCCTTATCGTAACTCGAAATTGGCCTATTGCACTAAGAAACCGAATTTTTCAGCATATAATTTCACGTAATTATAACGATGTATATCGTACTTTATGCAAATTTTTTCTAGATTTTGCGAATAAATCGTAAGTTATTGCAATAAAATCGTAAGTTTCACGATTTACGTTGTTGAAATTCACAATTCTTGCAAATTCGGCTTCTCTGTGCAGGATCTCACATATTCACGTTAAATTGATAATTAATTTTTGAATTTGTCTAAACTTTGTTCTAACAAATTAAAGTCGTTACCAAATGATTATGAAACATTATTTATAAAATTTTTTAATTACAATATTTTTTGTAGTAAATTGGACAAAACCACAGAAATTTCTGTAATCACTAAAGGCCTCTGTAGTACTTTACCGTAAGGGATTGACCATATATTCTTGAATATACTTCATATATAGCTTATATATTGGCAATATATATAAGCAATTTTCAAAAACAACCCTTATGGATACAAATATAGTCGCTTAAACAAATTTTAATCTATTATACTTATCGCCGCTTTTTTTAAACTTTCTATATAAAAGATATATTTTATTTTATATTTTATAAGTTTATATAATGAAATGTATAAGAAAATCAAATATAACACTTATTACCGGAATATATTTTACATACAAAAATAGGTTCAACCGGGGTGAGAGACACAAAAATGCAAAGTTATTTTTCAACTTGATGTAACTTTTGTAAATAAGAATATTTCGGCCTCGTTTTTGATAAAATAATCGAAACCTATCAAATGAGAAAATAACGTTGAAAATCGAAAAATTATTATGCGGAAAAAAAATAAAAAAGTTAATATAAAAGTTAGGTAGGTTAAAAAATTAAAATAAGTTAGGTAGGTAGGTTTCATAACCTACGTAAATTTTTACAATTACCCAGTAGACCGGGGTAAATTGTGACATTATGTGGGGTAATTGTGATTTCACGAATAATTGTTATTGCCAAAAATTTTTACGGTTGATCTTAGAAAATACAATAATCCCTCATCTAAATAATACCATAAACATGCATACAAATTCGTTCCATAGAAAATAATAAGAAATATCATAATATATTAAAAATTATAAGATATTAATCGCCGAAATTCTGCTAGGCTATATTAAATTATTTTAATGTAATAATTTATTATTACTTGCAAAATTCTGTTACATAGGTGTATATAAACTGATATATTACAAATGCATGAAAATAACCCATTACATATACTATAGCGTCACGGTTATCCCGTACTTGATATCCCGTAAATAATATAGGGTAATTGTAATTTCATGTTTTATATAAAATATTACATAACAAAATATTTTTAAATGGTGGATCAAATTTAACTAAGAAAAATCAATCTTTAAAGTCATAAAAATATCTGAATTTTTCAAAGAAAAATTTGTGTCGTGTTGAATAAAAATTGAAAAGACAATAACAATTTTTCAATAGTTTTAGTTCAAACGTCATCAGTATTGTTTGTATGATATAGGAAAACAATATTCTCATTTATATATAAAACATTTTTTGTAGTTTGTTAATAATAAGTAGCCTGTCACGAATTACCCCGATACCACAATTACTCAGATTGACCCTATATTTTATTTATATTTTCAAAATATATTTTCATATGTGTGGAAATCAATATATTGTTAATGTTCATATATTGTCAAAGCATTATTAATAAATTAATATTATATTGTCCAGGTATAGTGAATATATGATTTCTATAAGTGTATATTGTCAATATATGTTTTACGTGTGGACAATTTATGAACCTTTTTACTAGGGTAGTTTTTATGAAATAAAAAGTGTATAATCAACTTACAAGTAACAAGAACAAGACTGGTTCTTGTAACATATTCCCAGACGATTTTCATAGAATCTGACTGGACGAACGTAGAAAGGTAATCATTCCAAGAGATATCAATTGCCACGTAACATTGCACTGCATGAGTCATGAAAATTGCAACTGCCAGACATATTTGCACAATTTTTGCTGGAATCTCATTTGGAAGATTGAGTGTGATGCTTCCCATGATCTCGTCATTAAATCGAAGGTACCCAAAAAAACCCATACCTACATACAAAGTTATAATAATAGTCATCCCAACATTCAGAACTCCGATGGGACTACCAAAGTTTTTTGGATTTTTCATTTCATTTTCCAAAGGCATTATCTAAAAAAATTTTATTAAAGTCATTATTATAACAATTATCCATAAAAATTCAACGAAATATGTTGAAATAATTTAAATTCATACTTACAACGCCAATAGCTTCCAATGCAAAAAGCACGGTACCAAAATATAGAGGAAAATTTTCAACATCACCAATAGGTTGACATTTCGCCAACGAGGCATTGCCGTCGAACAGGTAATATAAAATGATACCAAAGCTGATAAACGTGATCCCATTTGCGAAGGTTGACAGTGGCGCTAAGAATTTCAAATTCCTGATCCAGTTAATGAAAATAAGAGGCAGCAGAATGCCAAGCATGTAATACTCCAGTCTTGTATGTGGCACGTACGATTCTAAAGCCTAGAAAAAAATTATATTCAATCAAAGTAAGTAACATTTAGCTATATTATCTCAAGTAAACATTTAAATAACATTTATATAAGAGCAAATGTGTGCAAAATAAGTTTGCAACCACTCGATATCTCTAGCGTTGAAATATTTTGACTACCAGCCGGTAGAGATTCGAAATAATTTCATGTTAGGGGAAAAAACCTAACAGTGGATTATCGCCAACATTAGGCCATCACCAACTGTATGCCATTGTATGTATGTACCCTCACGGACAAAAATATAAACCAATTTATAAACATTTTATAAAACATATATATTTTAGAAATTTATATCTTGAATATATAAAGAATTTTGTATAAATTTATAAAAAAAACACATTAAACCCCGTTTCGACCTCTACGGTGTACGGAGGGGGACAGAGACGACATTAGACTTGAGACATACGAATAGACTGAATTCATTTCTTGAACATAGAATAATGTCAGTGTCCTAAAACTTGCGAGTTGTGGTTCGACTTTCAATAATCCACTCCGGCATTTGCCTAACGTCCAGGGAACCGCAAACCCCTGGACGAAGTGGCCGGTCGAGGGAATGGAATTCCCGACCTTCCGAATGCGAACATGGCAGCCATAGCCACTAAGCCAACTCGCTCGGTTATATAAATATATAAATTTATATAAATTTCGAAATATATCACTGAATGTAAGATTTGTATATAAAAATTTATATTCAAAAATATAAAATTTTTGTATATCTCAAATACATATATCGTATGAGTGTGTTTTCAATGAGATATTAAGTTGCAAATGTTCTCGTGGACTAGCGGATAAGACGTCAGACTACCATCTCGGAGGCACGGGTTCAAATCCTCGAACATCAAATCGAGTTTCATATCGCAATTACACTTTACTATATGAAAAAATTTTGAAATGTTTTTGGAAACAAAAATACCTTATAAAAAAATAGAAAAAGATATGTGCGCGAGAGAAGAACGCTCTCTTAAGATGCTATAGATGTTTTGCTTTTGGACATATTTTTTTCAATTTACGTATAGTTTAAAATTACATATTTGAGTTTGATTTGAGCAAAGTAATAAATACTTGTGATATTGTCTTTGATCATCTAATTTATTTGAGTATCTATATGTTTTAGAATACTACCCTGGTTCGAAATTCCGACTATTTCAGACTAAAAAAATCATATCTAGTGATATGTATCTAGTGATATGTATGTTATGTTGCCTCAAAAATGGAACAGAAAATTTGAGTTTGAATTCAAATTTTCATACAATTTTTTTTACTAATTTATGTTATTTTAATACTAAAATTGTATGGAAAGTAAATTTTTTTAGTCTTGAATAGTTGGAACTTTGACTTATTATTGATTGTCCAAAAGTATCATTATAATTTTGATTACTCTTACATTTTTAAAATTTCCCCCCACAGGAGACACAACTGCTTGCAACTGTAGTGGATGAATATTTTTTTGTCTATATTTTTGGTGTATATTTTTGTCCGTGAGGGTATAAGCTAATTGAAGTAATTTCTAAATCACTCTACATTTGACGTCGTTTAATGGAAAAAGTTTTTATTTGGGGCAAATGAATGAAAATAATGAACCTCTAAAAAAATTAATAGTTCAGTTTTTTGTTAAAACCAGGTGGCGCTTTATATATTTACACTTATGAAGAAACCAATTTTTCATGTAATTTAGTACATTAACCGTAATTTTAAATAATATTCTTTCTGAACTATACTACATGAATATGAGTTTCTGATTTGTTAATTTGTCCTATTTATATTAAAACAAAATTGAGTAAATTTGAATAAATTCGAATATATTTATAGCGCAAATCGAATTGCTTGATATTAAATTAGACAGTATATTAAGTCATTTACAACGTAGGTTATTTTATTTTACGTTTTACTGATTAGAAATTCGTATTCTAATGTTCATATTTTTAAATTTAGAATTTAAATTCCATGTTAATAATGCACTTATTATACATTTTAATATCGCGCACTGGTTGCCATCTGTATCGCTTTGAAAAACTTGCACGGTCTCTACCGTAGGTTCGAATTTCACTACTGCTCTATTCACAACTGGGATATCGTTACAATTAGAGGAATTTAATGGGACAAAACAACTAAAGTTAGTTTTGTGCCCTAAATTGCACAAAACAACAAAAAACAACACTTTTTGATCGGTCCGGAAATTGACAAAACCGTGACCGTCAAGTGATGAGTTTATTGTGTCACCACCATTTCAAAAAGATCAACGAGAATGATCCTGTAAGAAAGCCAATTATTAATGTCAACTTAAAACCTGAATCACAATTATGGAAGAGCAAAGAATTAATGAACTTGTTTTGCAGCGAACGATGAAAGATTAACTTATTTAAAAGATTCAACATAAACACCGATTTTCTCAACACTGATCGTTTGACAAGGATTCAACAGTTATTATCAAGAGATCAGCGCTCTTTTTAAAATCATAATTGATCATAAATTCATCGAAGAATACGACACCTGTGTTAATTTCTGATTCAGCATTGAGAAACTAAAAGTTATGGTCAAAGGCGTCAAGTGAGAAGTTTTGTAAATTTTCAAAAGGCTTAAAAGAAAAGGGTTCCGCACACTTTATAAAATCAAAGTAGGTCATAATTGATAAGAAATTCATAGCGGAACAAGACGCACGTGTTAGTTTTTGTTTCAGCACTGAGAAATAAAAAGTAATGGTCAAACATGTGAGTTGAGTACTTTTTTACATTTCCAAAAAACCTAATGGAGTAGTTTCGCGCCCTTTATGAACTCAATGTTAATGTTAATTGATTAGTTGATGAAATGACTAAACTATCGAACTATTGAAACTTTAGTACTATTAGTACTACCGGACTATTAGTATGATAGTATTACTATGGTACTAATCACTAGTATGATAGTAGTACTATGGTACTAATCACTAGTATGATAGTAGTACTATGGTACTAATCACTAATAGTATTATAGTACTTCACTAATATTCACTACTAGTATCATAGTACCATAGTATCATAGTACTACGTCCTTTTATCATAAGTTTGAAGGATAGGTCTCTCAAAGGCTAAGACATGGTTAAAGTCCAAATGAAAACCCGGATCGATGTGCTTCGCAGTTCACCGAGAATGCCTCGTCAATAGTTTGCGAGTCTTATGTGTGCTTGCACTGAAGAAAAAAATAAGACGAAAATAGAGGTTAAAATATGCATGGTGACAGCCACATTTGAGCTCAGCAACACAGCTATCGCTCTTATGGAGAAGATGCTATCTAATTCTTCGAGCGTAGAGGCCATTAACCCGACGTCTCCACGTCTGATAGAGTCGTATGCGCAAACGATGAAATTTGAAAGTATCCTGCTGGTCTCATCTGGGAAAAAGAGGGCATTGAAAACTTGCCCTCAACAGGTGGTCCTGTGTTATCATGTCTGAAACACAACGCGTTTTAACGTTGTGAGATTCCAAAGGACTCAAAAAGACTACCCACTTATAAGATGTTTGAGTAACCCTATCATTGTTAGCCTCTATCTGGTGGCAAACTTCTACCTTGCAGAGTCCATACCCAATTGGAGAACAGGTTGCACTACAGTGACCGAGCCCTTCGTGCCACCTTGGCTTGGAGACTTTTGTAGTCCTCCACCCTGCGTACCGCTATTGTTACGGTCGGTACCGATAGTGCCCGGTAGAGCTTCCCCTTAACAGTCTGAAAGTATTGAAAAAAACCAATGATACAAAAAACAAACAAACAAACAAAACGAGCATAGAACCTAGAAACAGCAGGTAAAACAGCCAAGAAGGGAGCGAAGACGTCCGCTTGACGTACGCACCTAGATACCTTGTTAGTAAAAATCAAGGAAGGGCAAACATATGCTAACTCTTCAGACATTAGAAAAAGACCCAGAGATAAAGAAGGTTGAAAAAAGCGTCATCAAGATACTTAAAAGGGATGCTGGCGGTCTACTGTTAGTCTTGGATAGAAAAGCCCATGGAAAAACAGGAGAACTACGTCTGACAGTGGAGAAAAAGTTGGAGGACAAGGCAGAGGTACTTAGCCGAATGGACTCGACCACTATCGAGTTAAAAGGTTCGACGAGCTTACGACACCTGATGAGATATGTGAAGCTCTCCGTGCAGGCAATAGTACTATAGTACTTATAGTTGAAGTAATATAGATCTATGGAAGACTCGTAGTGTAGGACTGGTATTAAATAATTTTTGTTTGAATTTGCATTTCTGTACTATTAAGAGGGTATGAAACCTTGAAAAATCATATAATTTTTTTTTACTTCAATTGATGTTTTGGAATGTGTAGAATGCGTGTCTAAAAGAATTTCGAAAAACTCTAAGTAGTTGTTGCATTATAACGGTTTTTGTAAGTACGTGTCAATGAGTATAAGATATTTGCTTAGTATTTTCGAAATGATGACACTTTAAAATGAAATTTTATCCGTCAAATTTCAATTATCAAGTTTGAATAGTAACCATTTTGAAAAATGGACGAATCAAAAAACCAGGACCAGATGGCGTAGATGGCCAGCAACCTACCTCGTGCGTGACGGGCTCTAGTATTATTATAAATAATTCTTGTTATACATAAATGTGGCCTTTCATCATGGAAAATAGTTGTTGAAACATTGGTAATTTTAATAGAAAAAGATTAAGATTATCATGTTGAAAATTACTTGAAATATTAAAAGTTTAATTTTCGTCGAAAAATCGAACTCTCCAGGTGTTATACACCTAAACTATTTTGCATTTTAACAATAAATCACCAAAGTGGTACACTGAAATTAAGAGCTTTGACTTAATGAACGAACTGGTAGAATCCCTGTGAATAACTAAATGTAGAATCCCTATTTTTTCTTATTTCTTAATTCTTGTTGTGTTGAGAAAACCGTTTTTAATAAAATTACCGGGCTCACATTATTGAGATCAAATAAAAAAACCAGAAATTCGTTTTAATGTGTTGCTGCAAAAACAAATTAATAGTTAATAATAACCTTTAAAATGTTATCGTACAGTAAACAAATGTTATATTTAATTTTTTTAGCATTAAAAAAAACGAAATCCGGCAAAAAAAATTTGTTTCAAATTTTTTAAAAGTTTTTTTTGTATTTTTTGAAAAATACTCCATAATTATAAATCCAACTAGGCAAGGAGTAAATCATAACGACCAAGGTGATTCATTTAAGGAGTCCATTTAAGAGGAAATTGAGGTAACAGATGTACACACGAAAACTCACATTTCAAATATAAATTTTAAAGTGAAAGTTAAAACCGCACAGATTAGGAAGTGCAGGTGAAAACCACACAAATTAGAAACATAATATTGATTAATATATTATCTGAATTTTTTTACTTATTTGATTATATTATTTAATTAATCATGTATTTAATTTTTTCGGAAGTTTCTTTTCTTAAAAAACGTTTTTTTACGATACGATTCACGTTAAAAATTGTTGAAAGTTCTATCGCCAATGATCATACGAGGTAATTAGTAGAGCAAAAAATTATTTCGAATCATAATACACCTAAAAACATCTAAGTAAAATCAAATTATAATTTTCATTTCTTGAAATTGTTTCGTTCTTATTTGAACTTAGTTTAATTCGTTGGCTACTACAGACGAGATATGTCTATCATTTGAAATACATGTAGTTCTATTCATTTTAAATTGATGAGATAAGTTCGTTACATTTGGGTGTTAGACGTTTAGGCGCCGGGACATTTGGGCACCGAGACGTATAAAGTCCGTGACATTTGGAAGACATGACGTACTTCCGGTGCAAAAAAATGATTTGTTAAAGAACAATCAATATTTGTAATGCAATTCATACGTGATCAGGAGGAGCGAGCCCCCCACTTCCAACCTTCCCATAGAAATAACAAAATAATATACAATTTGTATTGAAAACATTCTGTCGATAAATAACTCACATCAATTTTTATACACTGAATGATGAAAATGAGCGATGACCGCAAATGATTCATTAGCAATACACATAGATACGATTTGACAAATAGATACACACATGATATGATTTCTAAATGTCAACTATAATTTGTCAACTATAGAAATCAACTTAAAATGTCGATTATAATTTAACTTCAGTATGATTTGTGAATACGATGTGCTAGAAAACTAGTCCGCAGAGGGATTTTCTTTCGAAAAGGTAATGACTCTGTTCGTGGGGACCATCAGAAAAATTTATCGAAAATAACAATAGAATATTGGAATTGAATACGAGCAAAGAACGACAGTTGAATACTTGCGCGGTTTGTCCCTCAAAACGCCGCGCATCTTGAAAATAAAAGTATTTCATTGTATATTTCCTATGTATGAGCAATTAACAATATTTATTCGAAAATAATGAATGATTACTATATGTACAATAATGATTAACGAGAAGATGAACAAGTGATTCTTTGTGCCACTTTGAACATGAGCCACGGCACCCATATGTCTCGATGCACATATATCCCGGCATCCATATGTCCTAGCGCCTAATGGTTCCCAGATGAGATATGTTGTCTGTAGTAACTTGGGGATTAAGTTAGATTTCTTCAATATATCTGTGTTTGTGAGAAAAAACCAGGTAACTACCAATTGAAAATATTAAGAAATAAAATTTATTTTTTTAGAAATAAAAAACTTTAAATATTTTTTAAACAAAATTACAGTTCTGAATGATTTTAAAACTTGTGAATTATAGTCTTTTGAATCCCATACCAAAACTTTTATAAGTTCGTCTAATAGAAGTAGAGAAAAAAAACTTAAAATATGTTTTAAACTTGACTTTATAAGAAAGCAGTTAACTGGTTTTTCCTCATAGACACAGATATCATTGAACATTTTCATTTTTTATCTTATTGTTAGCAGTTGAAAGGACATATTAGAACTATGACTCACCGATTGTAGATTTGTGGATATGAATACAACATAAACACAGCAGGATCCTAATTGATAAATGAGCAAAAAGACGTTTGTCGTATGCCTGTAATAGATAAACAGATTAGTAAAATATTAAACGGTAAAATTGTACAAAAACTCGTACTGGACAAAATCATAGCAATAATACTGATTAAAATGTTTCGAATAAATTTTAGTTTGCATATTTCCCCAGGTAAAAATTTCTACTCATACATATATATGTATAGTTTACATACACATATCTGATTACAGAGCGTAGGTCTCAATCCTGAACCGAAGACCCTTAACTAGTACCATCGACCAAATAAAAAAAGGATCCTGAAAGCCGTCTAAAAGATAAGGAAATCAAAGCCCCAGGTCCGGACGAAATATCAAATATGGACCTTAAAACTGCCATCAGGGCGTGCCAAACATTTTACTCAAGTGTATGATGCCTGCCTCATAAAAGAAAAGTTCCCGATTGATGGAAACGGCAGCGCTTAGTTCTCCTGTAAAACAGCGACAAACCACGGAACAAGCGTTCCAATTAACCAATTAGTTTACTGGACACAACTGACGAAGTGTTAGAAAGGATCACCTGCAATCGACTGAAAGTATTTAGCGAGGGTATCAAGGGACTATCTGAAAACGGTTTCAGGTTTCGTAAAGGCAGCCCAGTGGGTGATATGCAATTGCGCTAAATGAGATAATTTTGAGTGCAGTTGCACCGAAATTAATATGCAGTTGCGTTGTTTTTGGTCGTTGAGCCGTGGCGGTGATTAATGTCGTAAACTGATACAAAAAAAAATTGTAATGTATGTCAACGTGAGTGAAAAAGGAAAACCAATGGTTATCGAACAAGACTACCATAAAGTACCATAAAGATGTTTTGTTAAAACAAATACAAATTTTCTGAAATGGAGGTGTACGAGCAAAAATTATAATACATACATTTTAACGGATGTCGAAGAAAAAAACATTTTCCAAAAAATGTCGGAGATATTTTCTAAAATATCTCCGACTCGAGGGCAATGCAAGACGAAAACAATAACGAAGAAATGAGGGGGCCGATTGTAAATTCACTTCATGTGAAGTACTGCCTAAAATAAAGTACTCTCATAACTTATCTATTGAATGAAACCCACAGTCTTCTAAGTACTGCATTGATTGGGCATTTACATATAAAATGTTCGAGTGTTTCGGGACACTGCATGTTACATATCATACAATTTGCATCAGGATGAAGTTTATAGAACAGTTTCTTATGAGTGAAACGGATGTTATAATTTCATGACAACTTAAATTGTATAAATGTTCTTGTGTAAGGATGCGGATTCGGCTGTAACAGATAAATTGGCGGAGCATCTCGCAGTGTTCGCAGAATTTTACAGGAACTTGAGTTAGAAACATAAAAGCTAATGAGATCTTCGTTGTTAAAATAAAGTACTCTCAAAACTTATCTATTGAATAAAACCCACAGTCTTTTAAAGGAAGTCATGAGATATTTTGAGAACTGAGTAATTTTCCTATTCTGTATATTCAAATAAATAAAACTCACTCAAAAGAGTGAGTATATATATAACATATACTGTATATGTTAATTTTTACCTGGGTATCCTGTTTGAAAGATTACAAAAGAAGGAAATCATTCATTTCACAATAATTTTGATTATTTTCATTAATATTAACTTTTTTTTCTGTTTTTAAAAGAGCCATACACTGATAATCGAGAAAACCGCCGGAGATTCTGCGGTCCTTCTTCCAAGGCTGCTTCAAACGTTGCTGGATACGACATCGAAGGCACTTTTTTCCGTTTGCAAAGCTCGTACTCAGCAGTTATCAGTATTCTTATACAATATGTACAGAGAAGTCCAATAATCAGAGTCCCAACCAGTCCTACCGCATAACCAGAATTGTGAAATGCCTTTGGCATTGCCAAAATACCAGTTCCTAAACTGCCTTTTAAAAGATGAAACAGCGTTTCAAAATACCTGAAAACCAACAATTCACTGAAACTACGCCTGTCAATTTTTGATTAATTTTAAATACAATGTATGAGATTGAAGTTAACTTGTCGTCCAATATTTCATGTCGCATATTGACTATTACGAGTCATTTCAACGGCCCTCAAGAATAGTGTCTCGTTTCAAGATACGAGAAAGTGAAAAACTATCTCGTTACAAAATATTTTTAGGAAATGTCTTGTTTTAAAATAATGCAGTTTTTTAATTCTTGAAAAGAGATGGTTTTTAACAATACTTCGAAACGAGACAGTATTCCAAGATTATTGAAACAAGATAGTTTTCAACCGTTTTTGAAAGAAAATTTTGAAAGAAATTAGTTTTCAATGGTTTCCGACAATATTCCAAATCAAGACAGTTTTCAAATATATTTTAGAACGAGACACTATCTGTGAGGGCCATCGATTTGATATACGAGTTTAAATTACAATAATTTATAATCATAACAAACAATAAGGGATCTTCAAAAAATTTCCATTAAAAAATTTTATAGTTTGTGCAGGATTCGAACCTGATACCCCGAGGTAACAAGCTCAATTGCTTATTAACTTGACCACGAAGTGATTTGAAATTTAACGCTTTTTGGTAAACTCGCTTATAATGAATACTTTTTACATTAAATTATATTTTTAATGTTGATATATTTTTAATTTTTATAATGAATATGTGAACACATAATGAATATAATTTTGTAACACAGCGAGCCATGCTAGGCCCCGGAATACAATCTAGGCATGCCAGGATGAATTTTTACTAAGGAACTTGAATTTTAACCAAATTTCTTTGAACAAAATGCCATTTGAATTTTTGTACACAATTTTATCACTTAGTAGGAGAGAAGTGCCACATATTCATTCGTAATTTTCTAGTTTTGAACTGTACATTCTCAGCTGTCAAAAAATATCAAACTGTCAAAAAATAAAAGTTGGACATATGATTTCGGCCAAAGGTCCAACCCGCCGCCAACTTCCGCCTTTCATCAATTTTTTTAATATGGAACTAGAATGTCGAGCGCGCTTCGCGCACTCTCCCCCGTCCCATTTTCAAATTAGACAAAAAATATAAATACCATGGCGCGCGCTGCGCGCGCGCCTGCCTTTTGATTCTCCACTTTCCTGACGAACCTAAATGTCAATTGTCCGGCCTGTCAAAAAATGAACTATCAGGCATCGCCGTCAGACCATCACATTATCGAACAAACATAGAACTTACGATGAACACAGCTCATCA
>JAPYZS010001163.1:0-19286 GCA_030522925.1 Trissolcus japonicus | reverse complement strand
AAAAAAAAAAAAAAAAAAAAAAAAAAAAAAAAAAAAAAAAAAAAAAAAAAAAAAAAAAAAAAAAAAAAAAAAAAAAAAAAAAAAAAAAAAAGAAAAAATAGTGAAAAAATCAACATTTTTTAAAATAACGATTGTTTTCAAGTAAAATAAGTACAAGACAGATGTGAGAAAAAGAAAGCAGAAGATATAAATTGAAAAACATTTTTAGGTCAATGTTAATCTTAATGTATTTATTGTTCCGAGAAGCTATCATTTTCTCGGTTAAATACTCGGTCGCATTTCACGCCGAAAAAAACTGAGATGTATGATGAGTTGATGTAAAAGTAACATCTTGATTGTTGCTTTAAACATTTCAACATAACGTCGAGCGTATATCAAGAAAATACGTTTTAAATGTCCAAACAAAACGAATTGTTCAGAAAATTGACGTTCTGAATAAATTAAATCAGAAATTAAAAAATCATTTTTTTCAACAGTTTTTCAATTTAACATTAATACTAATCAAATGTTTTGAATTTCGATTTACGTCAGACTTTGTGTTTGTTTTAAATTTTCAAGACACGCATGGTCTTAAAGTAAGACGTGCGAATTGATTATACCTTGCTCGATCTCAGCGTTGATATGAATCGTTCGCAGTCTGAGTTCTTCGTTCTCGTAAATCATTCCGCGGGACGATTTGCGATCGAGCTTTCGGTTGGGTTTGATGCTGATGTCTCTCCTCCTGGTGCGCAGCATGCCCGCACCGCCGACGTGCATACTCGTGCCCGCTATCATCCTTGCTGCTGATACCACTCGAACTAACACAATTAATTTGATCCGAGCTTGAAAGCCAACCACTCCAACTTATAGGAACACTTAAAAGCGTTTACAGCCTACCCTGCTGTTTTCGCTTAGTAAATGCAAAGTTGATTCCTTTTCAAGGCTGCTCTGCAACAAAATTTCCATCATCAATTTTAACTTTTTAACATCTTGGATTTTTTTGGCAAATCTTTTTATCTGAAATCAAAATATTTTCGATTGGCCATTTTTTAGTTTGTTTCTTTATTATTTTAAATTTTTAATAAACTATCTCATAAGAGATAGTTTATTCCAGCAATCATATGGTACAATCCTAAAATTCACAATAAACCGGGTGTAGGAACAAAAAATAGCCTAAATATAAATGGCAATAATTCTCGCTCGCTTGTAAATCGTAAAAGTTTATTTGAAAATCTGATAAAAGATTGTGCATTGCGCGTGAAAAGTTATCGTCGCAATTATGTGAATCAATGTTTTTGTTCCACTTGGTTCGACTTGGTTTTACGAAAATAAATTGGTTATGTAGACAAGCCTCGCTCAGTCCGCAAAAATGCAATGAAATTGAAGTTATAAATACAGAAGTCGATGGTTTTTTTTTGTTCTCCAATACAAACATTGTTACCGGTTTCGATAATAAACTTCAGTCAGCCGAGAAGTCTCACGAAAAACAACCATTGCGGGAGAGAAACATTCTGGACACATTTTAAAACGAGCCTCGGCTTAATGTCAATCCCGAAGCTTTGTCTTCTGTCTAAACAGTAAAAACTATTTTCGTGGTTGCAGAAATTTTTCACATTCGCGTTCAATCTTTTTCTGCTAAACTAAAGATTTTTGTTATAATATTGAGTGATATTTTGGCATTTTGTTCTAAGACTTGAGCCGTCCTTTCGACTTCACTCATTTCTTGTTTGAGGAAAAGTTTGAAAATATTTTGAATTCCCGGCATTTTTAAATATGACGAATTTCTTATCGTGCCTCAAATTTCGGGATTGTTTGTGTACTTTTCAATCCGTTATGGTCCAATGGCTAGGATTTTCGGCTCTCACCCGAAGGGTCCGGGTTCGATTCCCGGTAACGGAATTTTTTTACAATTTTTTTCTAGTTTCTAATTGAACAATAATTGATTGATTCATGTTTTACATTGAAAGAATGACAAAATTAAATTTTTTTGCAAACTATACGATCTTATTTTAATCTGGATTATTTTAAATTAAACCGCGTATGCGCGATTACTTGGAAATTAATTCAATTAAAATTTGCGGACAGTGCAAATTGCTGGCAAAGTTTACAATGGAGGTCGGCAATTAAAAATAGACATAAAAAAACGAATAGGAAATGTTTTGCGTCTGGGAAAATGCACATGCTTAGACATTTCTACGAAAAACTTTGCATTTGAATTGAGCATATGGCAGAGTCGTGTCAGTCCAAAATTACATAATTTATTATTTTTTATACACAGAATAAGATTTTTTTAATTTTTTTTTTAATTATGATTTCATTTAAATTCATTTAAATTTGAAATGAATATATTGACTAAATGTTTTTCGTGTAAAGTTGAAATTAAAGTTATGGATAAAATGAACCCGGTAAAGCGGGTCAGTAGAACCGTTCTTAATTTTGTCTTGAACTACATATATTTCTGTACCTTCGCTTCCAGACGACGAAACTCGATTTTTTCGTTTCATCAAAATAATCCATCCTGGGGAACAGTCCTTTATGTTCATTGTTCACGATCGCAGCGCAATGTTTGTTTTAAGACTTCTTCTCTTTGCGCAACTTGATTGAACTTGAATAAAATTCATCTAAATGGAATAAAAAAAACTTTTTTTTAGAAAAAATTTCTTTTTGCAAAATTAAAACCTGTTGTTTAAAATAACTTACATCAACTTTTAAAATGTTGAAAAGTTTCTCATCGTAATTACTTTTTTTAACTTCAACATCTAATTGTCAACTCCATCAAGACAATCATAATAATTTTCAATATTTCCTTTTTTGTAATTTTTTCAAAAGTTATCTTTTCATTGAACTTGAATTTTAAGTTAGAAAATATGAATTATAAACTAAAGCTGAACTTTTTCTTCAAGTTGATAAAAAATGCACAGTTTCCAGGATAATAAAATTAGTACGTGTAAAAAATTGCGAATGTTGAAAATACACACAAGAATCCGGATAAAACTGTTGGGTTGCGCGTGACCGGGGCACGGATTCGCGCACGCAGTTGGAGATGGTCGGCATAACTGCGTTAAAACGACGAGTCGGGGGCCGAGTTTTGCTCTCAGTCGTTTTCCCTCAGTCTGTCTCTCTTGTGCTCCTCCCTCTCTTGATGATTTGACCGGCCGCCTCCA
Source organism: Trissolcus japonicus (assembly GCA_030522925.1). Classification (NCBI taxonomy): domain Eukaryota; kingdom Metazoa; phylum Arthropoda; class Insecta; order Hymenoptera; family Scelionidae; genus Trissolcus; species Trissolcus japonicus. The sequence continues at coordinate 16,143 of JAPYZS010001163.1, read as the reverse complement.
GCCCCTTTCTACCGCGAAGATGCTATCTTGCGGATCTAAAATTACCCCGTGCACGCAGTCGCCCACACGCTCCCGGGGTGATCGACATTTCGGAAATCCTTTTGGCCCCCACTTCATAATCGGGGACCTTTGATAGAAGGGGCCGGTTGACCGGAAACTGGCGGCGTTCGCTCTTCCGATGGTCCATTAGCACGTCTTGTTTATCACTGACTCATAACTATTTTCAACCGATCGACTATCGGTTGGCGATCTCCAACGTTAAAACATGTAACTCAAAAACTCAAAAATAAAAATTACATCGTTTTTTATTTGAAACTGAACAAAATTGAGAAAAGATGGTTCTTGAATTTCTAGAAAAATTTCCACGTTCAAGATTGTTCAGCAAGTCCGAACTATTTCTGTAATTGAAACATCAATCTCCCATTGAGGAAGAGAATAGAAATGAAAATAGAGGATGTTTATTTGAATTGTCGAATTTGTGTTTGAATTGGCGAAAAATCGCGAGCACGTGCGAAATCGAGGGACTCGGATTAATCTTCCAACTACGGAAGCGATTATTCTAAGACAAAAATTCTGATGAACGTAAAAAGAATGTTTTTATTGTAAGTTGAAAAAACATTTCAGTACAAACGGTGAATGCGAGAAATGAAAACCAAAAAAAGAAGGTAATTTCAATTCGGGTATAGGTGTGAAAGCATCACACTGAACGTAAGCGAAGCACGTTTTCCATTTTATTTACAATTGGCGTGAGGACGAGAAATACACGAAGGAAAGTTCAGAGACAAAAATATTCTTAGGCGTTGTTACACATTGTAAAGTTCACGCTATTACACTAATCATACTGCTCAGTCTATACATACAACTGCAGGGTTGCTTATAAAATAGAAGGGTCGCGGAGGGCATATAATTCTAGGACAGGTGGATTTTTTTTTATATTGGATATGTAAAATTCTTTCATAACGTACACGCCGCGACGGCCGACGGATCACCACGAGGTAAAAAAGAACTTCGTGACGAGCAGTCGGTCATAAATTAAATTTTACCCCCCTTTTAATACAATACAACATTAAAAACATCGAATTTTCAGTCGGATATCTGACATTTGTACATTAATCAATCTCGATGTAATCATACAGCCCGGCAGCGATAAACCTGCGGGACGTTTTCTCACTGTTATTTACATACAAGCTTAGTTAAAATTCTTTCTTTTTATCGTGTTCTCTTTTTCGAACGAATTCTCTAACGCGAACAAATGCGTTGCAGATCAACCCAAGCAATACCGCTTTTCCTTCATGTTGAAATCACGTCCGATCAATGTTATACAATTTTTAAATCGGTTCATTCGCTGAACGTAATAACATTGACGCGACGTTCAATCAACCAACATCTGATTTGAACTTTGGATTTTGTGTTCCAAGATGTTTTAGGGCCGGGGAGTCGCGGTCCTTGTTCGCCGTCGTTATTTGCGATGCAGCTCCAAAAAGTGCAGCAGCGTCGCGGGCAGTTCGTTGCAAACGATACCGTACTCGCAGATCTTCTGAGCTGCGTGACACTGCAGGCTCATGTAGTTGACAAGATTGACGTTGTTTAGACGATTCGACGAGATGAGCCGTGCAGGTGTCTCGCCAGCTTTGTTAGGAATATCCACGTGTGCACCGTAATTCAGTAAAAGTTTGACCAGCTAAAAATAAATTTACAGGTCAGATTATTTGATCCGTGTTAACTTTAGGTTGGAGTATAACATTTTTTGAGACAAAAACTGATGTTATTGCAAACGAGATTTAGAGGTCTACAAGTTGTTTTTGAAATATTTGTGAACTTACAGGATTGTTAAAATTGTAAACGTTGCTAGCTACGTGAAGAGGCGTGGATCGGTGTTTGTTCCTGGCGTTGACGTTTGCACCACATTGAAGCAGGAGATTGATTACCTCCAGGTGAGGGAATATCATCTATAAATAGGTTTGGTCAGTTAGTTTCCTTATAGAAAGGATACGATGAAAATAATACGTTGAAAAATGTATAATTACATAGAGCTCGTCGTGATTGAAGTAAGACGAATTGATAGTGTTTAAACTGGAAACACATAGATGAAGAAGCGTATCATTGGTAGTTGCAGTCCGAAGATTTTGCCTCACAACCGCTCTGACCAACTCTTTCATCTCTGCTTTCTCTTCTTCTGTTTCAGCAGTCTCCACCATCAAATATATCAGATGTGTTACACATTTCAAAATCCGATCGTAACTTTCCCGTTGCTTCTTATGGATCGGTCTTATCTGCGAAAAACAAATAAACTAATCATCATCACAATCTCCTGTTCCAATATATTATCGTTTATATTTGAGTGCACATTCGTTATAAAGATTTCACCAAGTTGTGCTTGATTTTCGAAATATTGGCTGTATCCCAATTCTTAATTCATGATGACTCACGTGCAACATCATTTATTTGTTTTTATTTATTCGAGACGCTAATTTGCGTTAGTTCGATGTTATTTACCGTGAGTAATTGTCCCGCTTCCGGGAGGGGTTTAGTCAGTAACTTGAAAACATCAACTACGTCGCAAAATCTAGGCTCTTGGGTATCACGATCGCGATCTATCACCTCCAAATTCTTTGCTATCAAATCGATCATCAACCGAACGAGAGCTTGAGCAGTGTGACAAGTATCAAAATAAAGGATCTGCAAAAAAGAATTCCAATTATCAAGTCTTCGAAAGTCAATTGCAATATTTAGTTTTTTTCATTTAAATAAATTACTCACAGAATCCTTTTCTACTCGAATTTCTAATGTTCGTTTCCACATATCTATACAATACTGGTATCTGAAATACGAATAAGTTTTACAAGAATTTTATTAACGAGACATTTTGTTTTCTTCTTCTCTTATAAAGTAAAATATTAAATTTAAAAGTTTAATTTTGAGTATAAATGAAGAAAGGAACCTCATAGCGTCGGCATACGACGCCCCTCTGTACATGAGTCTGAACAATGAGTCTTTGTGATGTGGGCCTAATATTCTCTCGCAGATCAGCAAACTTTGTATACGCATCGCGTCGATGTCGCCAAGTATCGCGTTCAGTTCAGCCATGTTCGTGAATTCACTGAAATTTCGGAAGCTTGCACACTTGGGCATCACAGGCTTCTTCGGCAGAGGTTGTCCATCCACCCCGTGCTTCTCTCGGATTTCCATTGCGGTGCGCCAGTATTTCAAAGCCGTTTGTGTATCATTGTGTTCGTCAAAAAAGGTCGAACCAATCAATTCGTGAGCGTCTGCTAGTCTTTCTGGCGTATATTTAACATGTTCCACTGCACAAAAACAAATTCATTTCATTAGATCTTCGTAATTTTTTAAAGATTTTTTTAAATTTCTATTTTTCGTCAAGGCTAAGTTTTGAAGGTTCTCATAAACTTTTCATAGTTCAACTTTGATTACCTAAGTAATCAAAAATTTGTACCGCTCCCTTAAGACAGGCCGTTTGCAAAGCATCGTCGTTATGGCGCGATTTCAAAAATGGATCCGCGTTGAAGGTCAGCAGCAACTTTGTGGTTTCCAGTCGATGTTCCTGGATCGAATAATGTAAGGCAGTTTTGTTCTGGATGTCCCAAGCGTTGACGTCCACCCCATGCTCGAGAAGAAATGTGCATAACTGAGCACTCTGCACGGAATTAATCAAGCACGTTCCTCCGTTGTAGTTAGCTCGCAAAATATCTGCTCCCATTCCCACCAAGTACATCACGATATCTGAAATGCAATTTTGCTTTCATTGTTTTTTATTAACGTCAACTTCATACCAACTGAACTCGTTCGTTCGTTCATTACTCATCAGATATCTCAATCCGTATAATTAAATTCTAGAGTAAAAGTTAATCATACATTTTCTATCGTGTTGCAAATCTGAATAATTTCTTTGTAACGGAAGGCCGTGCAAGTTATAAAGAAGTTACAAGATTGTTACTCGACGAAATTGTTGGTACAGTGCCATCAGATCAAGTTCAAATATAGCGAGCTTTTTAACCGTCGTGAAGCAATCGACACTTGAATTATCGACCTAGACCTACGCAATCCTTGACACAGAACAGATTTAATCAACGGCTCATAGCTGCAATGACAATTCGAAAGCTAATTGTTGTTAGTTAGTTGATTATAAACATAACAGAACATTGTACTGAATAATTCTTTTGTTCTTATCACAAGCTGACAATAATTCTGACTGCCGTTGAATCGAAACCAAAAAACTGTCAGATAAATGTTAACAAAGAGATGAAACATTATTAAACTATTGACATTTACAACTCGCTGTTTTGTTCAATGACGAAAGATGATTAGTTGGAAAAAAAATGTGTTTTATGTTGAACAAAAGAAGTAACATCCAAGTACAAAGCAAAAAGATCTGGCTCAAACTTTGTACCAACTAATAAAACATTGCAAGTGATGTGGTGAAACGAAACACCTTGAAAGAAATTACCCAGGTGTGTCATGAAACACGCAGATCTGACTGGAGTTGATCCGGTGTCGGACACGGCGTTAATCTCAGCGCCATATTTGATTAGCACCCGGATGACCTGCAGTCGTCCAGAGACCGCGGCACACCACAGCGGGGTGACGCAGTGCACCGAGCTGTCGTCGGGCACCTCGTAGATCCCACGCTGTTCGATGTCCGCATTACACACCGATATCAGGTACTCGACGATCTCCACGTGACCGCGTTTGCACGCAATGAACAGCGGCGCGCAGCCATCTTTGACTCGCGAGACGATGAAGTTTCGCTCCTTAGGCTTGTGCTTCTCCAGACGGTTCCGCAGAGTGTACGACAGCCGCGCACCCGGAGCGGCGAATTTGCACTCTTGATAAAGGTCATTGAACAGTTCATCCATTAAGGTTGACCTCTACTTAATTGCACATCGGAATAATACTGAAAATCAAAAACAAAATTAACAAATTAGTTCACAGTTCTGTGAAATAAAACATTATTATTAATTAAATTGTTAAATTAAAAACAAATCCTTGGCTTGTTTTTTTTCCTTCTTTTTTATTCATTTTCTTACCATTCAATTACTTTATCGTGATTTAATTTCTCTTAATTCTTTTTGTATATTTAATATTCAGACGGTTTAGTCAATGTTATTTTTTTGATACTCAAAACGTGATAAATAATTTGAGAAATGAATAATTTAAATGTATGGCAAAGTTCAACTGGGAAGTATATTTATACAAATCGCTTTGATTGGTCGGTTTTTCGATGCTGTTTAAATTTAATTTTTGCAAGTACAATGAAACATAATCTCTTTGCACGTTTTATTTTATTTTTTGTCTGTGTACCCTTTAGGAAATCATGATATCGTTGTTACACATTTAGGTTCTAATGAATGGGTCGACGTATGAATGAATAATCAATTGCTCAAAGACAAAGCAAACAAACGTCATCGATTTTTTTTTTCAATTACAACAATTACGGAAACAATGAGAAATTTGAGCTAGAAAAATTCTACTTTATTCCAATACAATGTCAACGTGAATCACGCGAAAACCACAAAATTTATATCCGACTGATTTGAACGTTACTTCCATGGAAAATTTATTCGACAGATTGTAAATTTATTACACAAAATGAATGATATTTTGTTCCACCACCCACGGCAATGCAATTTAAAATGCACCAAACAAACAAAAACATTCGTTTTAACTTGACACTAATTTTTGCACATTGCGGCCTGCCAAGGGGAAATTTCCCACGCGCGCCGATTTTTCTTGGCCGAATTAAAATTGTCGCAAGAAGGAAAAACAAATGCCGGGAAGCACACAAGACTTCGGCGATTTTTCAACGTTACCCGTTCGACAAACAAAGACAAACAAAGAAAACGTGCGTGCAGTGTCACGTCTCACTCGAGCGTCCCTCTTTCTCTCGCGAAACGTCAAACTGATCGGTCGCACGGATGAAAAGAGTAAGTCGAACCTTCAGCAGTGTTTTGCTGCCAGCAGCCAACAGGGCCGACGTTTTTAAGCGAGCCGCAATTTCGCGGCAACGACGACGCAGCTCAACGCCAACATCACGAACTCGACACTGGACTAGGCTGTATGGCGTCACGGCTGCTGTCGATCCGTCCGTGTAAAAACCACTGCACGGTCACGTGACTAGGCGCATGCGTCCACAAACGCGAAGTTTAAATTTTGCGTCAATCCAGCCATTTAATCTTTAAATACCTCGATTTCGAGGCCCCTCAAGGTCACCAGGTGTTACTTATGGGGACCTTGCTAACGCACCATTACCAATATCATTTTGACAACACCGATGCGACATCTGCAAAACATTTTTATTAAAACATGTGCATCTTTTTTTGCAATTTTTCATGTACCCAGTTAAAATTAAATTTCAAGATCGAAAGATCTTTGGCGTCTCTTATATTGTATTCCAATAATTTACTTCCTTTTACGTTTGGTTGTTTTCTGCAGATTTTTGCAAAATTGAAATGTTTTTAGTTGGAATTTTTATGTGGAAATTGTATTATGTTTTAGCGAAATATGATTACTAGAAAGAGATACAAATTGTGTTCGTTCTTTTTTTTTTAATGAAACGAAAATAAGTGTCATAACATCTTTGTATCTCGAAATGTGAGGAATTTTGGATGCAACTGCGATTGAGCAATAGAATCGTGTGCGTTTATATCCGTACTTGAATTAGGTTCGGGTGTACTTCGATAGACAACTTTCTCTATAAGAGAAACTTCCGCGAGAAAGTTAATAATGATCCGGAAGTATTTGCAATTTCGACCGGATAGCCATCAACGTTGCGATGAAAATGTTTAAATAAAATTGGTTTATTCAACAAACAAAACTCTCATTTCGTTTTGAATTTTGTTGCTAATAAAATCAGATTTTCTCGAGAGTTGTGATTTGTTGATTTTCAAATTCATTTTACCAAGGGCGAACATTCCCCTGAAACTGAAATGATTATCAAAATATAGATTATATCATTAAACAAATCGAGATATATTAGTTTCATTAAAAATTAATTTCAATTAATGATCCATGGCAAAGGGTAACGAATAATTATACAAACAGGTTTACCTGTTACGCGGGCAGGATGCCGAGCGATGAAAGTGCTTAGATCTTTTGAGTAAAAAAACTTCATGATCCTAGTAGAAAGACTAACTCAGTTGTGCCTCACACTCATTTTGTCGCTAACTATAACGTGTCTCACTACGTGTAATAAAAATTGCAAAAAAAAGTCTTTGGCAGAAATAAAGGAACAAACAAATAACAAAGCGACAATTTATGCGAAGCTATTGTTTGTGAAAAGTGATTTTGGTTTTGGAAAGTGAAATTTCAGTGAGAAAACATGGCTCTGAAATTTTCGACTGTCGAGGGTCCATGGAGAGCCAAACTGGACAAGATGTTCCATGTGAAGAGCAGTTTCTTGTGGGTGGAACCGGGACGATTCCTTCTGCCGCCGCATTATGTTTTTGTCGGGCCCAAGGTCAAGGATTTGGAGATCTATGAAGATGATGTTTGGCTGGTTTCCTTTCCGCGAACTGGTACTGAAGAAACATTCCCTTTTTTGGTTTTAAATTAAAATTTGAAATGTTGCAAACATAAAAGATTTGTTTCCCGATTTATTTGAAGTTTAGTTTTGTAATTTAACTTTTTTAGGGAGTCACTGGGCTCAGGAAATGGTATGGTGCATCGGGAACAATTTCGATTACGAAAAAGCAAAAATTCCACTGGTTATGAGGAACCCACTTCTGGAGTAGGTTTATTTCTGCTGAAACAAAAAATTAAGACATGGAAAAATATGCAATTTGAAAAATGTATTGGTTTTCAGATCCTCGGCTTTATTGGTCACAGGGGACTACACCGAGTGGTTTGCAAAACTAGGCGACTCGGTTGAAAATGTTGAAAAAACTCCTAGACCGCGGTACGTGAAAACACATCTTGCTTGGGACCTGCTTCCTGATCAGATCCATGAGAAGAAGCCAAAGATCATCTACATCGCGAGAAATCCAAAAGACACTTGTGTCAGTTTCTTTCATTACTGCAAACTTTTCCATAACATTCAAGCTACTTTTGAGGAGTATGCTGAATTGTTTTTAGGCGAGCATGGTAAAAATAAATAATAATTTTTGTTCGATACCCAAATGAAAAATATTTATATCCATTTTCAGTTTGTGTAAAACTTTTGATTTTTACCCTTCTTTGTTTATAGTACCAATGGGACCGTTTTGGAAACACGTCCTTAAATTTTGGGAGGAGAGGGAACGAGAAAACGTCCTCTTTTTGACCTACGAAGAAATGAAAAAGGTAAAATATTGGAATTAATTAATTTTAAATCACGAAATTGTATGATTTTGAATTCAATAAATGATACTTGTTTTTCATCTTTCAGGATCAAGCCGTGGCGATCCACAAAACCGCACAATTTCTTGGTAAAAGTGTTACAGATAAACAAGTGGAGGAACTCTGTCAACACTTGAAGTTCTCCAAAATGGCGAACAATCCTGCGATTAACATGCAGTATTTATTTGACCAGGCCAATCGCAACGGGACAGACAATCCGGACAGCAAGTTTATTCGAAAGGGTAAAATAGGTGACTGGAGGAATTACATGTCCGAGGACCTTGCTCGCAGATTCGACGAGTGGACCGAAAAAAATATCAAAAATACTGGACTCGTTTTTGACACCAGCGTGGCGGATAACGAAGAATAGTAATTTCTAAGATTGACTATTTTTATATAACACTTGTTAGCTCTCGTTAAATTTGTATTTGTTTTGTACTTGAGAGATGTATTTTGTTTAATAAAAGAATAATGTTGGAATCATTTTCATTGCCTGCTAAAAAGTTTGACCTAAAAGTAGAAAGCAAACATTTTTACAAATGAAAAATGAATTTTCATACATTCTTTTTTAATGAAAAAATGTAATTGTAATAATAATAGAAAATAAGATTAAATTTCCCGCCGTAGCTTGGCATAACACCACGCATGCGCAATGGTTGTCAATTTACACGAGCCGTGTATGATGTCTATATAGGTTAGTTTTAGTTTCATGACACAAGACGCGTGACGTTTACTTTTTGAAACAACAATTGAGCACTTTTGAAAAGATGAGTAAACTGAACATGTGGGACAATGAATCGAGATGTGGATTAGAGGAAGAGATCTGGCCCGAACTGGGGGCTGAAGGTGGATCAAAAGTGGAGAGCGAGCATGATGAGTCCGCTCAACAAACGGTGTATGCCACGAGCGCTCTGGACCAGCACGAGTATCCCGAACTAGGGCAGAAGATCAAGGCCGGCGGTCCTGATATGAGCAAGGATATCAAACAGTATTACAATGCCGAGGACATCATGCAAACGTCAAGGTCGCACAAGGTCAAAAGCCGTGACCCCGTTACGCTGGATCTAGGAGATATCATCAAGGTGAGAAGAATAACTGAAGAGTCGGATGCAAGAACCGGACTTGTGCTCGGAGAGCTTATTTGTAAAATAAAAAATTATCAAGAAAATTTTGGATTTTAATGCACTTTTTTATTTTGAAAACATAACCTAAAAAAATATGAAGAATGGAAAATTGATTTCTTTTTCGTTTGCTAATGAAATTTTTAACTCTTCAGGCTACGTCGACCTTGAATTTGAAACAAAAAGTCCCAGCAAAAGGAATTAGCAAAACTGAAAGTTCGAGCAGGTTCAGAGGAAGAGTGAAACATTCCATGGTCAAACTGCCATCGTCAATGGAAAAAGCCATTCATTCGGAGAGAGAACTTAGCAACATGCAGATGACCAAGGAAATTGATGAGATTGGCCTTGACGAGTTAACTCTGAACCAAAAAGTTGAGGAGGACAATTCGAAGATTCGGAGGCTACATGTTTATGGGCTGATTTCTTACGGCATACAATTTGGACTGCTTGAAACTCTCAAGCCCAAAGGCGACCTCCGTACAGCTCTGGCGAAACTCAACGTTCCTTTGAGCAGTATTGTTGGACGAGAAAGTATAGAGTCTGTAATTGAGCGGGTGAATGCTCTGGAAGTAACTGGGGATGATTTTCATTTTTTCAAAAATTTAACTTCGAATAAGAAGAATAAGACTTTGAAAAGTCGAATTCCAAAAAAATTTCGAGGGTAAGTTGATAACAGGTGCAATAAAGTTAAAGAAAGCAAAAAATTGTAAAACGTTGTTTTGTTATTTCAGATATCGTACGAACGTTGTAACGCCGGGTCTGAGTAGTACATTGCATAGGCTTATACCAAAAATCACAGGATGTCCGTGGAGGGTGACCGAGAAGTATCTGCCCAAGGGGTGGTATAAACAAGATAGGATGTATGTAGGTTTCAAGGAAGTCGAAGAGTACATCTTGGTTGGCAAAGTCAAATTCGTTATTATTGCTGCAGACGTAGACACAAATATTAAAAATGGTTATTTGATTGGATTTAAATGATTTAGTTTAATTAAGATGAATTGTAATTATTACTTAATTAAATTTTGATTTCTTTTAGGTATTTTAGACAAAACTATAGATAAATTTATAGATTTATGCAAACAAAATCAAGTTGCAATTTGCTATGGTCTCGAGTCGCGCGAACTAAAGAAGTTTGCCCGTGGTAGAAAAATCGTCAGTGTTGTTGGAATCGCAGATTATAGTGGAGCAGAGGTAATGGAAAGAAATGTCAAAATAAACAAATATTTCTTGTTTTTAAATGTCTTACTTTGTTTTTAATTATAATTATTTTCTTTTGCAGGATACGTTGGAAGAAGTATTAAGGGAATTGATCAAAGCCAAGAATAAATTTAATACACGCTCAAGGCAACGTGAGAAAATAGTAAACATCGCGAAATTTGAATCCGACAGCTCAGTGTCCCAAAGAATTGATTCGTTGTTGAAAACTGCCTCATCCATGACGTAACAGCGAGGGTTTTTTACTTTTAAATATCATTACCATTTATACTACATACAACAACTATAATTTTGTTATAAATATAATGTACACCTACTACAATTAAATAAATAAAAAAATAAATAAAAATAAATGTTTACACAAAAAAATCAACTTAACTAATAAGAATCATTTGCAAATTGCAAATAATATTTTTTATCGACTAAATAATAGTTTTTAAGATTTATAAAGTGGACTGTTTGTAAATCACAAACAGTAGGAAGTTGGAATATTTATTTTGTAATGCAACATTCAGTGATTTACAGTAATAAAAATAATTTTTTAAACCGTTTTTTATTTATCAAATGTGTAACTTTTGTTTCACATTTTGTAATTAGCCTCCCATTACTATTTTTGTTATTTTTAAACGAAGATTCAATATTTTGCAAGCAATTTTCTTCAATTTTTTCTTTTTTTATTATGACTTTTTTTTTATACAACATTAGAAAGTGATACTGAAAAAAATTAAAAACATGAAATTGAAAAGTAGTATTTTTCAATTCTAATCCCAATTTAAAAACAAAGTACCAAAATTACATCACTGGACGCAGCTCCAGTGAAAGTATAATGTGGCGCTTTTTGAAACGCACTATACAAGGTAACGGCATTCCCCCTTCATGTGTAATCGTCGGATGACTTAGTCAAACAACAGTCAGCCATCGTGAAGATCATTCCAACCGAGCGCATCATTGAAGACAAACAAATTTAAAAATGGGTGAGTTAGGACGTTTATAATCCAACCAAAATTTGAACTGAAACATCCTTCTCATACTGCTGCTTGATCTTCACAAAGAAACTTGAGACACTTATTATATCAAAACGTCATAGCTTGGAGAACGCGCTCAATTCACCAAAGGTGAAAATGAATTTCAACACTTTTTACCTCGGATCAGTTTGTGAATGGCAACAAATTTAACACTTAGAATAAATTAGAGCAAAATTTTGTTTTGAAAAGATGTGTGAGTTTAATGAAGCTAGTGGCACTGTGAGATTGTGAGACGAAGACGAAGAATGCAAAAAAATGTACAGGAAGCATGTCTAGTGCATTTGCACTTAGTGATGAGATGTGACAAACAATAAATAAATCTCTTAACGTGAGCATTGATCTATGCATTTTCCGAAGGTCTGCAGCTGTGGGAATCTGTTTGCTGGGAAACAAAAAAAAAAAAGATTAATTGCACTGTAGTTGCAGAAATGTTAAGATTGGCCTGTGCAAAATTTAAAATGATATTTTCAACGATATTTCATTTAAACTTAAAGAATTTGTTATCGTTATAAATTAATGGAGAAATTTTTTTTAGGTACGTCAAAAAGTTGGAGTACCTTAATTGTCATTTTGGTAATTATTTTTTCTGCGATATTTATTGTTTATTTAATAAAATATCTTCTGAATTTTGAACAGATTTGAAATCATTTTTCTTACTCGTTTTTTAGGTGGTATTAACGTTTGTCAATGCTGGCGACATGCTTCGAAAAAGTATAGTTTACGATAAAAACACTCCAGACGTTTTTTACTGCCCCCAATATAAACCCACAGGGTTCGATAAAATGATCGTGAGAGCAAAGCCACTGTCAAAACTCTGCCAATTTAACGGGGGGCCGATTCCAGAAGATTACAAAAGCGATTGCTACAACGATGTTGATGAAACTGAATACGCTTGTAAAGAAAAACATCGAATTATGGTAAACAAAAAAAAAATCTTGATGACTTATATTAGATTGAAACGAACCATATTAAATGAACTGTGAAATAATTGCAGAAGAGAATAAAAAACCGAGAAGATGACGAAGAACCATCCAAACATACGAAGAGAGGGAAGAGAGCATCACATTCGGTTTAGGTACTAATCTTAGGTACTAGAACTGTAATTTATATGAAGGCAAAAATATATTTATAAGTCTAATTTAAATTGCATTTTGTACAATTGGTCATAAGATATTGTTATCAATGTCTTTTAATAATAACAAGTGTAAAATTAGTACCCCAAGTATTATTTTTTCTTCTCCTCGAGCACGACTTCTTCGGGAACCACTTTCGCGACCTTTCGGAACTCTTTGATCAAAGTTTTTGGACACTGCATTTCTGTCCAACTTATTGGTATCATCGAAACACCTAGAACGTACAAAATTAATCATAAATTTCCCTGACCTATTTCATGTTTGTAAAAGTCATCATTTTCATTTATTCATTTTGGTTGCATTTTAGTTTATACCTTCTTCGCTCAAAGCTATAACTACTCCCAATTCGTTCTCTGCGGTACTTAGTTGATAAACATGAGGCTCAGTCATTGGTAGCTAAAAAGTTTCAGTTTTATTGTAATACGTTGTTTTTGTTTTTACAAATTTTGCATGCAATTGGAGTTCAACTTGTAAAATGATTACCACTCGAGCTAGTATTATATCTCCAGGCCTGAAACTATTGTACATCTGAACTCTGTCTTTTTCAGTGGCCCTGACGTCTTCCTTTCGCAACACTCCTCTATATGGCCTGGTCAAAACGATATCTCCCACGCATTTAATCACGCATTTGCATAGCCTTTGATTCACAGTCGTTACCATTGCCGTTACAATGTCACCTGGAGCTGGCACAACACTTTGTTCTGTCATACTGTGAACTTCAATGACAGATGCCTGAGATAAAAGATAAATTATATAAGACAACAGCATTTTCGACAAATTAATCATAAAGGATACAAGTAGTGCAAAAAATTTTCTTGAAGACGTTTAATTCATTATAACAAAAACATTAACATTGATAGCAAATAATATTTATTATGAAAATTTTTACATTATCCTGAGTAGTGATTTTAACAATCCCTGCCAATTTGGAATAGATGTAACCAAAATGTTCATATGTTCCTTGTCCGGGCAGATGAGACTTGTCTGACACACACAACCTTTGACCTAAAAAACGTAAAATGTTAATGACATTTAATTAAAACTTCAGTGTGATTTTATTTCATTATTCTCAAACGTAAAGAATATTTTCATTAGCTATTTAAAAATATGTTTTTATTTGTGCGATATAAATCAATAGATCTAACAAAGAAAGTACCATTTCTAATTCGAACTTAGAAAAGGTGCTATTTCGTCATGAGTATGAAATAGGTGCTATTTTAAATTAAACTTAAAGAACGGATTATCTCGGAGTAACGATGAAAAAGATGTCATTTTAAATTATGATTGAAGTAGGTGCTAACTCAGAGTCCGCTTAAGAACAAATATTGCGAATATTTTTTAAAACTTTGAGGTATTTTATTTTTCATAAAAACATTTTTTAAATTAAAAATAATAATTTAGAATAATTATGCCATGAATTGGTACAGCGACTTCTCCGTTAGACCTATCGAAATATACAATTATGTTTATGATACTTGACAATATTTATAATAACAATGTTATTTATTTTGAATTTCTGAGGTTAGAAACGTGGTAAACTGTACTCTAAATATAATAACTCTAGAAATAAAACGTGACCTCACCTGGTATACATCTCACGTACTCTTTAGAATTTCTTTCATTCATCTTTCGTAATTTCTAAAAACAAACTCACTGTTTTATTTAAAAAATCACGCTTAAACGCACAATATAAATATTTGTGTTTTGGTTGGTTGGTTGATTCATAACATTAGTTAATATCATCATATGAAAACAGTAGATGGCAGCACAAAACAGAGAGAGAGAAAAGTGTAAGGCGGTAAAATCAAACACAACAGTAATGTTGCTCAGTGATAAAGTTGTATATGGAGGTGGGACGGAGAGCAACTTTAACTCCCGAATATGTATTTATAATAATTTTAAAAACATATTCGGGAGTTAAAGTTGCAGTGATTGTACCAACGTTTCTGCTATCATTTTCCGTCATGTGTTGTCTTTTCCTGATAAGAAATTATGTACTTGCTGGACTTGATGAAATTGAATCATCAATGTCAGTGTAAAGTTCTTACAATTATTCATTTTTGATGGTTTTAATCGTGTTGTAAAATATTAAATGACCTCGTTATATTTAGCTCCTCTTATAGTTGAAAATAGCTGATGCAAATGAGATGACACATCCCATTACAAATTTCTGCGTATGGCATTTTACATTAAAATAATACATTGAAATCATTAGTCAGGTTTACTTAAAGTTGATAAATATTTTCATGTAGTTTAGAATTTTCTACTTCTTAAATTCATGAAATTACGCAGGGTGTTTAAGAGCCATTCAATTCAAGACATTTTCATGGTACGGGTAGTCTTGAACACCCCGTATAGGGGCAGTTGGGGTAATTAAGACAATGGAATGAATTTGCTGTTTTATACAAATATAAATTGTTTTAAATATAAAGATGAAATTAAAATTAAAGGTACTGGTGCAATAATAAAAACAACTTCTCATATACTTACCTGTACTCGTACGTTTGAAATTGAAAATAAACTTTACGCAAACACTTATACCCTCCGCACAACTTTAAATTAGAACAATTTAAATACGTTAAACAAATTTACAATTATCTCTGACAGATTGAATTTCATATTAACAAGAAACCGTTTTTCACATTCATTATTTAACGTTTTAGTCATTATAAAATATTTCAACAAGAGATAGAGTATGCATGGAATTGTACAATTTCTTTTATCCTGGATCTTATGAAATCAAAGTTGAAACTTATTATTTGGCTTAATCATACACTTTAATTCGCACAGAAAAACATTTTAATTGCGTTAAAATGCATCAGATGTTTTGAACGTTATGAAATACATTTCTTTACTGCAATTGTTTCAAAAGAGTCGATATAAAATTGTTCCCATTTTCTGTCAACGGTATCAATCGTATATATCAATTAGTATGAAGTCACACAACTTATTCATTGCAACGTGCTTCGTTTTAGTCAAGTATATTCCTTTTTCTTCATTAAAAATTTGTAAAAGACAATTTATGTTTACTTTACATTTTGCAGGTTCTCTGTTGGAATTCCAGCTGACGAAAAAGCTAAACTAAGTATATAAAATACATTTATTAATAAAGTTTTTACAAAAAAATCACAAATCAATTGTTCTGTTTCTTATATTATAAAATGAGGTATTATTTTTATTATTCATCATTATTTAACAAACATTATATATGTTTATTTCATTTGATTATATAGAAGATTTCTTATACTCTTCATATGATGACAATCAAAAAACACTAAAAACAAATAAAATTCAGTATCTTGATAAGGATTTGAAAAA
>JAPYZS010001162.1:0-19298 GCA_030522925.1 Trissolcus japonicus | reverse complement strand
CCTGTACCTGGCTAGTTTGCCTGGCCAGGACCTGGCCAGAAACCAGTAAAATCTAGCCAGTTTCTTGCGTAAATCTAGTCCAAATTTTTACTTGGGTTAGGTGGAAAAACTTCCAAGACCTCCCGGGCGACTTTCCTTTAATTTCAATTGTTCTCGGAAAAATGTCCGATCTGGTCCAGATTTATGAACTTGTTTTTAAATCGATTCCTTTTCGAAGAATTGGTCAAATTTATCTGGTGTTGACAAAAAATCGGCATCGAAATCGGTATAATGTGATGAAAAATATATCAAATCTGTTTCGTGTTGAAAACAAATTAACATTTATTTCATATCTGGTTTTTTAAATTTGTAACAGATAAAGAAAAAACGAACAAATTTAAACAAATCGGTATGAAAAATCGGTACGAAAAATCGGTATGAAAAATCGGTATGCGAACTCGATACAGAAATAAAGATTTAAAAATCGGTAAAAGATTTTGAATTAACAGATAGAGAAAGAAAAAAAATGGAAAAGATAAAGATTGGGCAAATTTTGATAAATCGCTGATGGGAGAAGAGCGCGGCGCACTTGCGAGACCGGTAATTTGGATGTCGAGTGTTCAAGAGAGGCATTCTCTAAACGCTGAATCGGCGACGCTCGCTCGCCAATTGGCGCTAATCACAGCCGTCGCCGGGCGAATGTGCAAACGAACGGGCAGATGCACGACTCCGTTCCTTTTTATGATCCTGCGTTCCTTTTTCAGCCGCTTTCTTTCGCCACGAAAATGCCTCTCCGGGCTTCGGCTTGTTCGCCGATTTTTTCTCCTGCCTCTGTCCGCAGAATACCGAGTCGCCAATTAAGATGCGACTTTTTTTACTCGAAAGCATTGCGGTAAACACATCTACACATGCAAGTGCTTTCCGCGTTTTGCAGAATTATATTTATTGGCGATAAATTACTCGTTTTATTGCGCTTAGATTTCACCCTGACGGATTATGTTGAAAGAGTATGCAAAAGAAAAGGCCTTTAAAATGAAATGTGCGCTCGTGATTTTACGGCTTTACCATTTTTCTGGCCGCTGCAAAGGAAAAAGATACATTCTTATACACAAAAGATTCGTAAATTTAAATTCCAACTTGATAATTGGCCGGGAAAAAAAAAAAAAAATAAAAAAAAAGAAGTCGAATCGAACCGAAATAAACGTTGAATAAAGGAGAAAATTCCGGCGCAAACAACGTGCTGACATTGTGACAGCAAAATGCTGACCCCTTTTTTGTCTTTTGACCTTCTTCGCCAGCTCTCCTACTTAGTTTTGCTGCTCATTTACACGCGTTTCTCTTTTGTCGCCGGCAAATCCGAAATCTTTTTCTTTCGTTTTGTTCGTCCTCCTGTCGCCGAATTCTCGTAATTGCTCAATCGCGGCCTGCAGAAATAAATAACGTACACGCTAGAATGCGGAAGCAAACGAGTGGACGTGTACCTCCGGTGAAATCGATGTGAAAATGGCACGGCCGGTCTCTTCCACTTAGAAATCTCAATGGCGTTGTTCGCTGCAATTGACTTCCGCCTATTGGAAGATTAAATATCAAAAGTGCTCGTTTTAACGACGGGCTTTCGATTTTTCCAGATCCCGCGACTTTCAATCATGTCCGATTCCTCCTGGTTTGGTCTCTTCCGTTGCCCTCTTTTTTTTCGGTCTTAGTATATTTTTCTAAGGCTTGAACAACTGTTGCATAATTGTAGTTGGGTAAAAGTTTTCAAATGCGTAACTTCTTGCTTTGTAAAAGTTGGGGAAAAAAGTGGGAATATTAAGTAGATTTTAAAATAACTCATCCGAAATTCTTTTGGCTCGTTCATAAAAATCCGAAAAAATTTAGAAATACTCGCTTATTAAATCAAAACTTACAAACAAATGTAATACTTCTTTTCCATTTTTTTTATTTGATTTATTTTGGTTGGTTCAAAAATGAAGGTCATTTTTAAACGGGACTGCTTAATATTTTTTTAATTTTTAGGGAATTCTTATTTTTCATAAATTTTAAATACAATAAAAGGTACTGAATTTTGAAAATATTTGATTAAATGGACTACTTTAATTAATTACTGATTAATATCTTGGTACTTTTTGCTTCAACCTGATGAAAATGTAACTTCAAAATTTTTATATACAAGAGACTATTTAATTCTAATCTATATTTTGATTCTGTAAAATTGAATGGTTCAATGAGTAAAGCATACATCAACATTGTATGGGATGAAAAGCTGGTTGCAGCTCTTTCAGCAGGTTTATCGTTTCATCAAGGTGTTTTGAATGGTTAGACATTCTATAAGAGCAATCCTTTACAATGCGAGAAACGATTTGAGCATGCATCGGCTCGTGACGGAGCATCCACGTGCGACGCGAGAAAAGTGGCAGGCTCGCTTGCAAGTGGGCCAACGGCCTACGCTGTAAACCCAGATTACAGCCACGATGAATCGAGAAAAGAAAGGAGCGGGCCCCAATGCGCTGTGTTCATCTGTCAAACTTTCTTCGACCCGTCGGCTGTTTTTTTTATTTCTTTTTTTTTTCGCAACAACCAGACCGCGTCGGGTTGTCTTATTAACCAATTTGCAAAACCAATTTGCTCTCGGCGGATCAACAATTGGCCCCGCAGATTCAGGAAGGAACGAATTGAATTGTCTTGCGAACCAGCTTGTCATGCGGAATAAGAAAGGCTGAGCAATTTAACTGCGCTATCTGGTGTATGATCAGGGCATTATATAGGATGCAGTATCGTCATATCGTTCGATCGTGAAGGTGACTGCAAACTATTTCAAATAAGTTGACTACCTGGGTTATTGGCCTCCACTGACTCTAACGGATCTGGCAATAATAAAATGTCTTAGCATGCGCGGCTTTTGTTCTCATTTTTTCTTCACTTCGCGGAGAAAAAAAAACAGAAGATTAATGGAAGCGATTTCGGTGTGTGTATTTTTTCAGCTTCGAAACTTTCAAATAACAAAAAGGCTTTGAAAGATGTTTAGATGGTTGGATCAAAATCAGAACTCGGGAGTAACCCTTGTAGAAAGTTGAAGTGAATGTTCAGCCGTGGCCCTGATCGGGCAGAGCCACGGAAAACTGTTGACTGAGATGTTACATGTATATCACGGGTTACCACACTTGTATCCAATGTTTGATAATTTTTATTAAACAGTTTATAATTTTTACCAAAAAGTTTGGTAATTTATTTTCAAGGATAACTTTTGTCCGTCATTTATAAAACAGATTGGTCAAAATTAAACCTATTTTGATCAAAAATATTGCAACTTTTTTTTTTGTGTGATAGAGCATCGGTTATAATTTTTGGCTCTCACTTTAAGGTCGAGGGTTCGAATCTCGGTGGTCATCTACTTGGTTTCTTAATTTTGACTCAATTTTCAGTTCACTTTATTTATTTATAACGTTAAAATTTTGTTAAGTAGTTAAAATAATTTTGATTGAATCTAATCAAACGTAATTCTGAATTATTTTTATATTTAGTCGCTAACTTGACTGCTATAACTTTAATTATGTTGAATATTAAATAATTTTTATACGCAACCCCATATTATCCAATAGAAACCTTGTACGTTACTTTTGTGGTACTGTGTGTTGAAAATATAAATGCAAATAGTTTTGCAAATTCATTACATGCTTGGAAAAAGCATGTAATGAATTTGCCTAAAAATTTCGCCTCAAGCAAAAATGTGTTAACAAATAATTTAAAATTTATAATTAAACATTAAAAATGAGATCGAAAAGTTGAGGTGAAATAAAACTTTATGCGGTATATTTTGCGGGCAATCTGTAATGTTATGTAGATTGAGAAAGTTATACAAATTCGTGAAAGCCGGATGAAACCTAAGACAATATTGACAAAAAAGAAATTAAATAAATTTAGTTTGTCTGTATATCAACATCCGAATTGCACGCACTTGTTATCAAATCCGAGGCACTTAAAGAATTGAGTGGTTTGAAATGGTGGAAGACTCCGTGCGCGCCCTCTCGGCACACAAACAAGCTGTACCTGTCAAGTACCAATTGTATTGCTCAAGATGCACTGCTGATAGTCCGAATCGGCGCTAAAAAAGGCGGGCAGTATCGTTCGATCTTTCACGCACGTCACGTACCAATCGCCGGACAATGAGAGCATTATATGCTCGTGAGCGTTGCTCCGGTGCTTGAACCCGAGACCCCCGCGGACTTTTTGCGACCCCGTCATTGTCAAGTTACTGGCGTGTTTATCTCAGAGTCGTGCGATGCTAATGAACCGGCCAATTATCCGCGATTATAATTGCCCCGATACCCGAGCGACTTCTCGCACGTGTGCGAAATCCACGGGATTATGCTGATTCAAGCTGCGAGATCGTGAATTAGCAGTTTATAAAACAACCAGACGTTTTGCACCCTCATTAGGAGGGCGCGCAGGGGTTGCCCCGGGGGGGGAGGTACGTTCAAAGGCTTCGGTGTCCCATAACCCTGAGTAACATGAATCCACAAGTCTGGTAACACCAACTCGTAACAAAAATCGCGTAGCTGAAAAAGAGAAAGAGAGAGAGAGATTTTTGGCGACCGAATTTCTGTATATTTAGAGTGGAATTTAATTTGTTTCACAATACAACTCTCCGGTCGGCAAGCTCGGGCGCATAATTGAGTTTATAAGCCAATGTTGCACTTTAACGCAGACATTGCCTCGCATTTCATTAAACAGCGACAAGAGTGCATGAATACGTAATTACGTAGCGAGGCGAGCACACTCGACCCCGCGAGTCAATTTATTTTGCCGAATGCGAATGGACGAGCGACGGCAAAAAAATTCAATAACCAAACGATGTCATACTGTCATCGTTGTAAGCGCATCCGTAATTACGCGCATTATCGATAGACTGCGCGCTTTATCGATCGCTCTCCTTCCACCCCTCCCTCGCGCCCCCTGCCGACGACTGCGCGAACACCCGCGCAATCGTACACATATACGAGATCGTAATCAGTCTTGAAATAATTGCTATCATTAATTATCGCACATTCGATTCCGATCGATTGCTTGTCGAGTATCAGGGACAGTATTACCGGTTGACAATACCACATTACAAATAACCAGCACCCACAGGAAGGAAAAGTTGATTCTTTCTTCCCGAGGGAAAATAATAACCTTTTCCAACCCAAGGGCAGAAAAATTTCACATTCCCTCTTAATCTTTCATTCAAAATTTTTTCAGCTAATTTTTAATTCAGGTGGGAATAAAAAAGGTATTATCCCTTGGGATAAAATCTTAAACTTTTCTCTCTGAAGTGAAGAAATAAAATTTTTACAAGGATAGAAACCTGCATTTTCCGACCCAAGAGTGAGAAAGTCTACTTTTCACTCGAAAAAATTGTTATCTTTGAAATAAAAAAAATTGCAGATTTTTCTATTCTTAAGGGTTAAACAGGTTTTTTTTAACGGAATAGTTGGCTCGTCTTCATTGTTGCAATGATTTGAAACTTCATAATGTTCATCTTAATAACCACTATATGAATTGAAAAGGATAATACGCGGGTAAAAATGAGATTATACCGGGAGGCATTGAATGAGTGGCGGGACAACAATGGGTGTGACGACGCTTAGAAGAATCTGACGAGATAACTGCAAGCTTTGTTGACTGTAGTCGGAGATATCTTTATCTGATTCGACTTAATCGGTGCCATACCGACTGAGAGAGATTCCGAAACTCGTAAGGGGCAGAGGGCTGGAGGGTCGAAAGGGGACAAAAGGTGGAGCGAGAGAGAAAGAGAGAGAGAGGGAGAAAGAAAGAGAGAGAGGGAGCAACTCGCTCTCGAGCGCCAGGAGTTATTGATTCTCGGTGGTTGACTGGTTGGCTAGCTGGCTGACTCGTAGACAAGGGCGAATTCGAGCCGGCAAGACGTCTTTGTTTACGTAAACTCATCGCACAACAACGCGAGCGCCCTGCGCCCCGTTGCAAAATGCATCGACTGCACTTGAAAACTTGTTTCGTAAAATTATCCTGCTTTGTCTCTCGCA
Organism: Trissolcus japonicus; assembly: GCA_030522925.1. Taxonomy (NCBI): domain Eukaryota; kingdom Metazoa; phylum Arthropoda; class Insecta; order Hymenoptera; family Scelionidae; genus Trissolcus; species Trissolcus japonicus. The sequence continues at coordinate 13,278 of JAPYZS010001162.1, read as the reverse complement.
AAAACGGATCTCGCCGGAGGATTACATTAATTAAAAGAGCGCGAGCCTCGGCGATAAAATAATTACAATCTTGCATTCGACATTTCTCCCGTCGTGGTTATTTTTATATATTTTGCCGTTCCGTTTTGTGTGCTAATTAAATAATTGTTTTTTGATTAGCAAGTTGAAAGCAGCTGATGGCAAAGTGCCAGAACTACGGGCAACGTTTATCGCTCGCGCAATCTCTTGACTGTTTTTTAATCAACTTAGGTGAAATCACTTTTCAAAGTGATTTAAATTGAGCGCAATTGCTGGGCTTTCGTGTTAATAAGGCTTGATTAAGGGCCGAGACGAAAAGTAAAGGGATAAAAATGAGAAAAGAAAAGAAACGCGCGAGCTGCATGCATCGCAACAAATTGAATGAAAGCAAACCCGCGGAATTCGTTCGAAAAAAAAATGATTAATGCCGAGCGCGTCTCTCGATATAAAAGCCGCGATTGGTATGCGTCTCGGGTTGCGCATGATTGAAATTTATACAGCGGCGGTTTTAACGCCTGGAACCAGATAAGGCGGGGTACAAAAAAAAGAAGCAAGTGAACGGAGAGTTTGTAAACAATGGGCGCGAAAATTCGGATATCTTGGTTCAATCGGTGTGCTTTTCAGTGGGTTGCGCGCGGTGCATTTTCTGCGCGCGATCGATCTAGCTCTCGTACGAATGCGAGTGCAACGAGCCCGAGGCAAGACGGAGACGCCGAAAAGAGCTCGGCTCGAATCGCCGCGACTCGGCTCGCAGCGAGTCTCGTCGTGGTTATACACGTCGTAGAATGCCTATTTGTTAACCGAGCATAATCTTGTAGCGACTCGAGGCCGAAGCATTAAATTTAAGTTGCCTCGTTACTCTTGAAGGTAGCCTCACTCTTCTCGCAGTCGAGCGTGCTTCTCTTATTGTCCGCGTGCACGACGCAGCAGGGATTCTCAAATCATAACAATTGTCATAAGACACTGACGACATCTCTTGTTTCTTCTTTACGCTTTTTTTTGCGAGATCCAAGTGAAACCGTGCACGTTGTCGCTGAATTTATCGACCGTGCTCGTCGACTGGAAAACATGGATATAGTACAAAAATGCATCATAGAGATGGTTCATCTGAATATATAAAAATAACCCAAACGACAATTTGGATCTAGATTGAACAAGTTTTTGAAAATTGTCTCAATAGGCGGCATTGTATTCATGTGATATGAAAATATCATTGGACGTTTTTGTTACTGTTGTTTAGAATCATGAACGGTCATTTTTTTCCAACTCATTACTTAGCGTATACACGTGACCACTTTTTGTTTGTTTTAAAAATTCACGCTTTTGGTGACTTCAGGTTGGTTGAATATCCATGTCATACAATGTTAATTTTGAAAAATTGATTATGTTGCGTATCGGAAAAAATAACGTATCATAAAAATATATTAGAATATATACGGATATATTTTAAATATATGAAATATAAGTATATTTTGAAATATATATCGAATTTATATTTATTGTATAAATAATGTATATTTTTTCGATAAAATTTATATTTATTTTATATTAAATTTATATAAGTTGTTGCCGCTTTATAAATAATTTATAAATGAGATATATGTAGAATATATACAAATATATTTTAAGTATAGTAAATATATGTAAAATATATTTTGAACTATATTTTTGACCGTGTAGTGTGGACTAATACATTCAGCCGTAATAAAAAAAGTTTCATTAACTGAGTATTGAAACCGCGTCCTCGCGATGACAACTTGCTGTCTTGACAAATGCGCCAATGTTGCTTTCGAAGTTCAAAATTTTTTAGTGAAACATACCTATTATCTTAAAAACTTTTACATTAATTATGAAACAAGGCTCAAATTTGAAAATTTTCCCTTTCACATTTTCGAAACATTTTTAATCGAGTTCAAAATTTAAACTTTTTGAGGCAGTTTTATTACGGATTCAGTCGTATTAAACTCCATAATGAGATAGAACAGTTTTATTTAATTTAACCTAAAATTCTTTACACCAATTACAATGGAGTCCACAATTATGAAAACAAATGAGATTTTGTGGGTTTCTCAAATTTTGGTAAACAAATACTGGCCGAAAATTTTAATAACAAAAAAATGTGTGTGAATTCGCAAATACAGTTTTGGGCATCATAACTCTTAATACATATTTACGTTACAGTTAGTTACGACCAATGTTTTCTTTTGAATTTAATTTCGGTAGACAATTAGTCGTGATGTAAATACCTGGCAAACCGTCAAATTGAATTGAAAAACATTCAAAGCTTTGCTTTTTCTTTCATCTGCAAACAGACAGAAAGAACAAAAGGAGGGCGAGGGATAAAAGAGGCAAGGCAAAATAAAATAACGGATTTGTTAAAAAGCGTAACGAATGCAAAGCTTCCCGTGGACTATGGTAACATTGTAATCCTCCGCTCGCGTTTTTTTTTTTATTTAGTTTCGGTTCTTTCGTTTTATCGTCGGAGCTTAATCATTTCGGCGCTTTGCGTTTGACACAAAGTGCACGAGACCGTTTTAATGAGATGGACAAAACGACAATGGCTCGCAGCGGAAACGCCGCGATTCGTCTGGTCTCTCAACCGGGCCGAACAAAGGGAAATCATACGTAGCGATTGCTCGGCAAGGTACGAAAACAAAAAGACAATACCGTAAATCTTGACGTGGGTGCTCGTGAGAGAATTCACGCGAGGTCGAGCGAGAGGTCGCGGCCAGTCAGGCTCGACTGCCTCGGAAGGTCGGGCACACATAAGTCGAGACACTTGCGAGCGCAAACACCATAAGCCCACTGTCACTCGCCCTTGAATCCGCCAATGAAGCCTGACCTTACTTTTATCTCGCGACCTTACTTCGTTACTTCGCTATAATTGGCGCTTCGCTTTTATTAATATTCGAACGCTTCCAAGCCGAGCCGGAACTCCGTAATTCCATTTCCCCAAGAGCGATAACGTCGCGATTTCGTAGCTTGGGCAAACAGAGGGTGTGCAAACGCGAGCACCCTCTTTTTTATGTCTCTTTATCTTGCCTGCTCCCTCACGAACCCCGCGCATTTTTTACTGCCAAGGGGGGTAATATCCATAACCAACTTCGCCGGCGTCGCACTCTTTAAATAAATCGTCTGTTAAAAAAGGATCAATTGCATTCGTGACGGTGTTTTTCCTTTTTTTTTCCTCTTTAGCTTCGAAGGATGAAATTTTATTATTTCAATGGATGTGAATGTTTTCAGAAGATAAATAGTAGTTGAAGGAAAGTTTCTGGAATCTTCGATTTTAACAGTTATTTTTTATAATACGCTTTAAAAGATTAAAAAATAAGAATGAAAACGACAATGTGGAAAAAAATTGTGGTAGGTTTTGTTTTGAAATACGGTGTGTTTTTTTGAAACAAAAATTGAAAGAACAAGTTTATAAAACAAGATGAAAGTTCATTGCAATTTTATGGGAGTTGTGTTGATATGTGGTGAGGGTTAGTATGTCTTGTTTTAGGATATAAATTTTTGTCTTGTCATCGTCTGAAGCTCGTTGGAAAAGAAGCATCGCAAAAAATGAAAACAAATAGGACATTATGTGGCCGGTTTCTATAACCACTTGACTTTATTTGCCAGGGCACATGGACCGGTACAGTTGATGATATACAACCGGTGCGTTTATATCAATATAATTTGCTTATGTAGTCGCTACAAGTCTTTCGACAAGCCCTTTATGGTTTGTGTCCACAAACACGTGAGGCAAGAAAACAAACCAGCCGACACGCGAAACTCCAATCCATTTCCATACCCCGGCAATCGATCAACATTTGCACCCAGGATTATTGTTTTCCTTTCCTCGGCTAGGGTTTCTTTAGTATTCTAAGAAGAACTTGCCGTCCGCTATATCTTAAAACAAACGCCTGTTTGTTTGCAATTGAGAAGACAGATTGACCGTACATCGGTTAGAGGATTTTCCTCCTGTTGCCATTGCAGGTACTATTAACCCAAAAGTGTCACTCACTTTTCACCAGTGGAAAATAACGATTTCGAAAGTGGAAGAAGGTCGATACAACTTAAACATTGGAGTCATTCGCGCCGGCGAGGCCACTTTACTTTCTTCAAACAGCGATTTCCAGATAGACATTTCTATTTATTTTTCAGTCAAGAGTCTCGAGTGGAAGGAGCAGGAGAGAATTATAAACAAAACGATTGCGTCTGAAAAAAAAAGAAAAAAAAAAACCCCGCGAGAGGAATGAAAATCAATGCGAAACAAAAGACTGATGAAAGAACCCCTGAAAAGTGTCACACGACGTCTAAATTTGAACTCGAGTTCCCCCTCGGATTTGGCATTATGCGATTGGAGAATAAGCATTAAGACAAGGAAAGTAAGAAAGTTGCGTGCACAAAAAAAGAGGGACTGGATCCGGTCGATAGCATCTCAAAGTGGCATGCTGAGAGGGGTTCGGTACCAACGAGTCTGCGAAGCTCGTCATCCCGTGCCCTGAACAATCGCTCTTGGACATCGTCCAACTCAAGTTGTATCGCTTACAAAATTTTCGTGTTACAGATGCCTTTTACATGCACGCTGCAAAACGCTTAAGAATAACACAAAGATACACCTAGGTGGGTTCTAAATATTAACTCACTTGGAAAATTGAATTTGGTTTATTTTTGCGAAATTTTTGGATGAATTTGAATTATTAAATTTGGTATAGCAAATTTTGTAATTCAAATTTATATTCGAGAAAGAAGTATTTATTTTTATATATTAATTTTTATGATATTCATCGTTAAAAATGCTCAACTATAAATCTGTTACGAGATTCAAGTCTAGATAATATTAGAATTATTATGAATATGAGACTACTATCACAGAGTTGGACAAATTGCATTGGTGTAGCGCAGCTCCCGGGACCCAGAAAAGACTACGGAATAATGTTTGTTGTATTATTTTTTTTATCGAAATTCCATCGCTAAACTTTCACTGTTGGTTACGCGATTCGATGCCAACGAGATAAATTACCTACCAAGTTCTTTCTTTCACTCCACGTGTTCGGAACTGGGTCCCAAGATGTTTCGCAATTCTTGGGGGCCCCTTCCCATCGATTCGTCATAAATTCAACACTAATTTTTCGTTCGCACAAATCGCACGACATTTTGTGTGGGCCCCCTATTAAAATTTTATAACCCCGTCGTTAATAAGGGAATTTGCACCGTAAAATTATCGGCCCAGGTCATCTGATACATCAAACGTGAAATACCGTACCCCGCTAAACTTCAGTATAATTAATGACAATTCACCGGTCTTGGATGACGGAATTGATTATTTTTAATCGCAATCGTAAACTGTGAGATTTCGCTAAAAAAAACATTGATTTTTAATTATAACATGATAAAAAAAGGAGGCCCTCTTAATTGGCCGGGTTTCTATGGAATTAAATGGGGGAGGGGGTGGTGCTATTTTTGTCCATTTTTCGAATCATCTTTCAAGTTCGAAAATTCGCGTCATTGTCGTCGTTTGAAGGCAAACCGCAAAAACAAGAATAGGGCCGATAACTCGTTGTCGTGCTGCGTTTTATATCTGTTATACAAAGACGTAAAATGCACTCTCGGCTTCGAGTCAAGGGTACGTCCATGAGAAATGTCCTGCAAGTCTTCTCGCTTTTGTGCCACTTTTTTGCCCTCGGCCCTTGCTCGCGCTTCCTTGTTTATATATTTTCAACTCGCAACTGCGCCCTATTATAACAATTACGAAACAGGGTAGTTGTTCAATTAACCGCGTTCGCAAATTCCCGCGTAATTACACTCTCTTTTTCTCTTTCCCAATTATATTATGGAGACAGAAAAAACGAGCGGTGCCTGGTATTTTTAATTGATAAAGGTTCAATTAAATGATAAACAAAAGAGCAATTCTTTTGTGTGCATCTCTTCTTTTTTTATATCTTTGATTGACACGCGAGGGACAGAATCGATTTTGGAACAATCGTTTATCTCGGATTTACAGTGAGACGAGCTTTTTTTTCACCTTGACTGATTCAGAACATCAGCAGATAGTGTAAAGCGTGGGCGAACGACGATCGGGCAACACGATACGCCGCTCCTTTTCTCATCTCTTCATACGTCTTTTATGGGCATATGTCCGAAGTAGACTCGAGCATCGTTTTGCGCGCGTTGAAACATACCTTGCATGTTTAAAGAATTACGGGCTGACTGAACAATAAACAACGAGTTGAAATCAACTCTGCCCTCTGATTTCAAACTCGCTCTTTGTACCGTAATTAAAATTTATCGCTAGGAAATAAACTCCGACTAATCACTGTCATCAAAATATTAAAATTCATTTTTGTAATGAAATTATAATTTTTATCCATAGCGGTGTGAATTTATGAACAAATAAACCATAAAGTCCTACAGCTTCAGGGAACATAAATTTTTTTTAATTGCAAATTGCAAATACGAGAGATTATTTTTTCAAATTAAAGAGTGCAACGTGCGTTCCACATGTTTGGGATGTAAATTTTGATAAACACTATTGCTGGTACATTGCAAAAGTCATTTTGCGAATTGCACTTTACCGTAATTGAAATTTATTGCTGAGAATGTGATCATAATCCAACTAATTGCCATCAAAAAGTTGAACATTCGTTGAAAATCGTAAATTGTTTTATCCGTCGGAGATAAATTGTATTATAAATGTCACTATTTAACATTTCTTAACGTCGACTAAAAAAATTTTTTGTTTCGTCGTTCTCACCTTTTCAATGGATAATTAACTTGGCAGTTTATAACGAATCATTCAGCGTAATTAATCAATGGATAATTATCCTCGCATCGCGCTAAACGCGCAGATAGTTTTGCGCGCACGATATTTGATTATAGAAACAGCCATGACTAACGAACTATTTAATTTGCCGGCGCAAAAATGCTTCACCGGACTGTCGTTCCGGGAAGAAAAGGCTTATTAATACGTGACAGTTTGAAAAATTCAATTATTGATATGCGCGCTTGACGAACGTGAGTTCACGCTCGGACAGAAAACCACACGCGTAAATGCTCGGCACGAAAGTGTCAAGTCACGCGGCACACCTTAAAAGACGCCTTCGGCAAATATCGAATACGACAATAGTTTATTGTAGCTCCGCAATTTTATGCCTGGTGATGATAAGGTCATGTAATTGTACATTCATAGTCGATTTATTCGCATAAAATTATAACGTCAAATCTTCTGATTGATCAATTTATATAGTATATTTGGATTAACAATAAAAAAAATGTTTTTATTAACTTTTTTTTTAATTCTGTTGAATACGAATATTTTAAATGAGTTATTGATTTAAAAAATGATGCAAATTGATTAATGGTACACTTTTTTTTGTAAGCGTAATTTATAAAATGACTGCTACTTTCACAATTGGCAATACGTAAGTGTATGACAAGAGTGTTGCAAAAGTGCGGTGAAAGTGCAATGAAAATGGAACACACGCTAACTGCTCGATGCCTTTTTTTTTCAAGTACAGTCAGATATTTGTCTGACACATTACATTTTTTTTCTTCCCCTCTTTTTCTAGCCACTTATTCTCTAAAACAAACGTCAGTGTCCTGTCTTCATAAATATTAATGCACTCATTAGTTAAAATAGAATGTGAAAAAAAAACTGTCGTACGTTTTAGCAAAAAAACATTAGGCGAGCAAAAAAAATGAGCGGAATGAAATTTTTGTTGAAAAAAATTCTATGGAGAATAGAAACGAATTAAAACAAAAGGGGGGAATTGGACAAAAAATAATAAATTTGACACGTCGAAGCGATAAAACCGAAGACACTTTTATGGTCAAAATTTATTCATTTGTAAGCATGCAATAAACGTTAATGCCATGTAACTGTCGTGATTAATACTCATTTGGTCGGGACGAAAAATAAAGCAGAATTGGCTTAATCGAGTTTTTATAGGTGGAATTATTTTGAGCGAACTTGACAACGGGCAGTCATTTCAATATCGAGGAACTGGTTTCTATTTCATTATCTTCTTTTGCGATCGCTAAATTAAGAACTCTTGACATCTATCCATGCGATTCCCCGGTCTTTTGTCGACACTCGATTTTTCACGTCGCGCAACATTTTATTAATAGTTACGGCGTGTCTCTCGGCGCAGACACAATCCACTCCACGCACAAGTATCTACACTATAAGTTAATAACTTATTCATTCATTTACTCTCGAGTACTTTGATATACCTCCATAACCAATCACACAATGAGTCTCTCGTTCAATCGATCAAATGAAATATATCTTTGCGATTGTCATCAGCAGGACAATATGGCTCTCGTGATGATTTGTGGCATTATGTGGAATTATTTTTTGATATAAAATATCTGACATTTTACTTTTCTTGTTTGAATATTAATATTTCAAAGATAATTATTTTTGATCAAAATTGATATTTAAATTTGAATAAAAATGATTGAATGAACCGTCTACATCGTGTAATGAACAATTCAGTAAATTTCAATGAGAAATTTTCAAATTATATTGAACGTTTTTTCACCGTGTATTATCTTAAAATGAATATTAATGATGGATTTGATAAAACTATTAATTCTTTAATGAATATTCAATGTTCGAAATTGGTTATTGACATGAAACCATCGAACCAGGCACACATGTAACGCAGCAGACTTCATCAAAGTCATCGCACAATAATATGGTAATAGACGTTCTGATAATATCTTGTTCGCTCGGTAGACTAGTGTCGGGTACAGATACGCCAGGTTAGTCTAGCCTGAACCCGCACGTGTCTCAACAAAACAATAACTATTCCCCTTGAAACAAAAAATAATAAACAAATGAAAAGAAACAAATTATAACTTCATTGATTAAATTTTGTTTTCGAAAGTTAGACCGGTTGCGATCTATTGCAAAAAGTAAACGGTTTAATTGCGCCAGAATTAATTGAACTGTTGGTGCAATCGCCGTTGGGGCTGATCGTAAGAGGAACAAAAAGGTCGCTGTCAAAAAAGCAATTTTACGACGATCATTTCGAAGACACCACATTGTGCAGTGCAAAATTATTGATAATTTTGTGTGTGTACCTACGTGGCGCGTTCTTTGTTCGTTAAGATCAAGTAATGGAATGCCGGCGCGGCTTCATCTCGATCGCATCGTTAGCCATTGACGCACACGGCTCCGGTGCCTTTTCAGTCACTCTTGTAATGAAAAGAAACCCGGTTTTTAACCTTCGCTTTGAGTATCGCATCAATTTGCGCGCAACATATTTTACTGATAAAAAGCGCATTTTCAACTGAATTCCTTTGGCGCGCAGCGTTAATGCGCCATTCGAACAATTACCACGGCTAACTGGACGAGATAATTATTATTTCCAAGTCTCGTAGCACATCTTTTTATCCCTCCCCCCAGTCCCTTAATTTTTGTAAGTCAATTTATTTTCTTTCTACCCTAGTAAAAAAGATCATATATTGTCCATATATTATCAATATATTGACAATATAATATTTTCAGCTAGTCATATATTGACCATGTATTGACAATATATTATCAATATATTGACAATATATAAAAATATATTGACAATATATAAAAATATATTGACTATACATGTTTTCATATTTTTCATATATGGACAATATATTGCCAATATATTATCAATTTTCAAAAACAATTAATATGTTGTTCGTATATTAGTCATATCTTGTAAACATATAGTCAATATATGGTCGATATATTGTCCATATATTGTCAATACATTGACAATATATTGATAATATATTGTCAATATATGGTCAATATATTGATAATATATTGTCAATATATTGATAATATATTGTCAATATATTGATAATATATTGTCAATATATTGATAATATATTGTCAATATATGGTCAATATATTTATAATATATTGGCAATATATTGACCATATATTGACAATATATTATCAATATATTGGCTATATATGGTAAATATATTGATAATATATTGACAATATATTATCAATATATTGGCTATATATGGTAAATATATTGATAATATATTGACAATATATTATCAATATATTGGCTATATATGGTCAATATATTGATAATATATTTTCAATATATGGTCAATATATGTTTCATGTATGGACAATATATGATCTTTTTTACTACGGTACTTTTCATTTTTTTAGAAAATTCAATTTAGTGCAACTTTCCAAATTCATGTCTGAATTTGATCAATGCAAATTATCAGTGTTGACCTTTTGCATATCATTCAGTGTATCCATCGGTTAGTTGAGGAATTTTGTTTAGGTTTTTCATCTTCTTTGGTTGATTCTTTTTTGATCGGTGATAGTTTACAAATCTCTAGGGGCTATTTTGTGTACGAAGAGCATTGCTTGTCTCGTCTTGTTTGCCAAGTTGCCCTAAACCACCTGTGGCGCGCTAAAGTTAATGGAGAAGAAATCGAAAGGGCTACACACGTAACGGGGATGAACGCCGATAGATACACATACCTGGCGAACTGATACTCCTAATACAGCACGAGGCTGACCTTTTTTCTTCATTTTTTTTGCTCGGCAGCTAAGTCAACGACGACTCGGCTCGTCAAACACCTCGAGCTCTCGAAATATCCTAATGAACCGGCCAAATATTTAATGAAATATGAGACTGATGTTTGGTAAACATCAACAAATGATTTCAACCGACAGCTCGTTTCAGGAAGGTGGCATGTGTATTGCAGTGTCAACAATTCATAAATCACCCACCGATTTAAGGTGTCGGGATTATCATTTTGCAAACACGAAAGAATTTTTTGGATCTTGCAAATATGTAACAGAATTTTTTTCTGTTTTGTGAAAAAAGTGTAATTTGAAAAAAAAAAATGTATAACCGACCTGCGGCGAAGATTTGTTCCTGGAATTGACATTTCTGTTGAATTTTTCATTCCGAAAATGTGGCGTTTCGTTTGATGTAACGAACAGCGCAACTTTTATGGTGAGAGCGAAGAAACGTCGGGTGTTTCCGCAGTGGAATAATTTGGAATTTTTACGTACATTATGGTACACGCGTGTCAAACAAGGCGAAAAAGGAAGAGGCGAACAAAAAGGGCCCCGGGACCCAGAACTGGGCTGATGCATGCGACATCAAGGAAATACGCCACGTTTTCTCACTTTCGGCAACAAAGGGAAGAAGCCTTTAAAAACGTGAAGCTAGTCTCGACTATAAATCACATGATTACGTCAAACACGGCAACCAGCATCCTGCCCGTGATAATCGGTCGGGAAACCTTCAACTTTTTTCATCCTTTGTTTTGCTTTGTTATACATTTTACTATTCCTCCCTATTTATTTTGCTCTTTTTGTTATTAAAGCTGGATAAAATATTTTTAGACTTTTTATTTTATCTTCTTTCCTGTGCATTTCAAAATCGGTTCAGCTTTTGGAAAGACCGTTCAAGGTCAATCTTTTGAACAGTTAAAAATCGGCTTTTTTTTTAATTTTTGTCAAGATGTACCAATAATTTCATCATTTTTGCCCCTTTTCCAGTGAAACCATCGAATAACTTCTCTATGAATTAGAAGAACCTCAAAAAATTAAAAAAAAAACAAGATTTTAAATTAATTTCAAACTTTAATTTATATCTTGATACGAAAATAAAAATTTTGTTTTTCATAATTTACAAAATTTTAAATTATATTGTGGAAAAAATTAAGAATCTGTAAATGTGTAAACATTTTTTCATTATTTTGTTGCTGAAATTAATAAGTGTCATACTGACCCGAATGCCACATTTACCCGTACTGATCATGAAAAATGAAAAAAAAAATCATAAAAAAATTTGATTGACAGTCATTTGAAATTACGCACATGACATCATATAAAAAATCTGTTCTGATGGACTGATTAGACGGTTATGTCCGTTACGCGTAGGCAATACATTATGAGAAGCAGAAACAGAGGCGATAGTCGCACTTGGATAACCGCTTGCACCGGGATTACGTGGATCTGTTTCTGCTAAGACCTGGTCTAAGCGTATAGAAAAGAGAAGAGCGCGCAGATAAGCTATACCACCGTGTCGACGACACAGCGCCTTCCCCTCCACGGATCCTCGTTTCGGACCATCATTGATCTCTCCGGTTGTATGACTTTCTAAAAATAGAACATTCCATCACTTTATTTTTCCTTTCCGAATTCAATTTACGCCGCTTCGCCAGATGGCCTATTTTTGGCCTAATCTCACATACGCAATTTTACGACGCGTATCGTAAATTTAATCATTCATGTTGGACTCTACACTGAGCCGCGACCGTAAATGTAACGGTTTTTTTTGTCAAGCTCGATCTGAATGAAAAGAATAATTATTATTTTTAGATCAAATTCTTTTTCGAAAAGCGTCTTTTTTTTCTCTATAATAGAGAAAGGAGAAGATTATCTTTGATATTGCGGAGTTTTCAGGACACCAATTAGATTAAATTTAGCGCGTGATAATCGAAGGTCAATGTATGCGCGGTATTAGAATACATTCGAATGTAAGACTAGGTTTCCCGAGTCAACGACCCGTGTGTCTTAGGATGAAACATGAAGGCGGCGACTAATAGAATACATACTATCGATTAATGCGATCAAATATACCAACAATTCGCACGTGCACAGACCAACAATTCTACTATCGACTCGCGTTTACTAATCATAAACCTCAGTTTCTATCTCCAAGCCTGGAATTCAAATCAATTTCAAATCAAAATACAATCACGCCCAGATGAAATACTTATTTATTGTTCAATCTGTGGTTTGATTTCCATTTTTTCCCTCAATTTTTCAATTCTCGGGGGAATTCAATTTCTTGAATTCTCGTTGAAACAATCAGACTTGAACATTTGTCTTACAATTTTTTGTTTGATGTTATCAAAAGATATGATAATCAAAATAGAGGGCTCGTTTGAAGCATGTAAAAATTGCAATCAAATTCGTCGCTTATGCAATATCGATCGTAACTTTCTATATATTATTACCAAGAATTATGTAGATTTTATTTATCTTGACACGTGGACGTACATGTTAATTCCGTGGGTTGTGAGTCAACGTATTAGTCACGTCGTGTACGCATAAAAGCTTGAAACACTACCAGCTTGTTATTCTCCGCTCGATAAAGATGTACCAGTATAATATATATATATATATATATATATATATATATATATATATATATATATATATAATTTTTTTTTTTCTAACCTCACAAATAAGTAATCGTGTGCTTGTTTTTTGGTGCAGTGGTTGGTGGG
>JAPYZS010001161.1:0-19304 GCA_030522925.1 Trissolcus japonicus | reverse complement strand
TTATTTATAAATAGTTTTTGAAAAAATAACCTCGAAATTGTAATTTGTTAGATGTATTTTGCCAATGTTTTAATTTGCTTATGATTAAGATTATAATGTAAATGTAAAACTTTTTTTAATTTATTTGTTATAATTAAAAGTAATTGTTTATTGTAAAAAAATGTTGAAGTAAACGATGATTTTTAAATTTATCTCTTAGCGCACTTTCCGGTAAATACGATGCGCACAAAGCCAACGTGCAAAAGATCTTTACATGTGAAATTAGCAGTTATCCCTAACGGCGAACTTCAGGCGTTACATTAACTTTTTTTTAGGGATATATATCTAAATATTATGTTTTAACTTTGTTTCAGAACCTTTTTGAAAAGAAGCCACAATGTTATCTAATTCCGCTCGACCTGATGCAGTCAGTAACAATTTTTTGTATTGATTAAAAGTTGGCTCAGTTTGATTCTGAAGTTTGTTGTTGGTTTCTGAGATATCTAGGACCAAGGTCTTTTCAAATTGCTCGATTTGACTCAAGAAAATTCCTGCAAACAAATTTAACATGAAAATAATTTCAAATCAACATCAGATGTAATTTCAAAATGTTTACTTAGACATACCTATATTCTTCATCAAATTCAAGCACATTTGAAAAAGGTTCCAGTCTTCGTGTTTCACTTTTCTCTTATCTATCTTCAAAATTTCAGCTTTGAATTTCTCGACGTAATTATTAAAGTACGTCTGAAAATGATAATGTTTAGACAGATTGGTCGCAAATTTTCTTCACCGAAATCAGATTAAATGTTATTAATTTACTTACAGCTAAAGCTTTCAACAATCCTGGGTACCCACAGCCTTCAGTAAAAATCATGCACCTCTTGTTTGCTTCATTGGCAAAATCCATAACCTTCGCAATGCTCAGCGATAACAAACTAATCGACTCTCCCAAATCTTCGTTGTTGAATTGCAACGAATTGAGTTGCTGGTTCAGCTGTACCGTTTCGTACACTGCATATTTAGCAACAAAAGGCACAAATGGCACATAAATTGCCTGAGCCAATGAAAGCATTCTTTTCTCAGACACTTTGGATCCAGCTGCTGAATCTATTGCGTTATTAAGATTTGAGGCAAAGTGTTTAGTAATTTGCTTGATTTCCATCAAAATTGATAGGTGTACAGCATTGGAATATTGCTTTAAAGCTGAGTCGACACAGGTGAGAATCGATGGGTCCAGGCCTCGAAGAAGATCTGCGAATATGTCTACTAGTGTTTCTATTGAGAATGGTTTGAAGAGGCTGGTACACCATTTTACCTAAAATAAAAAGGCAACAGTCGTCATGATTTTCATCAGTTCTTATGAGAGAAAATAAAAGAACAAAATATTTATCTTCAGAAAAATTACTTGTTCATGCCAAGCAGATAGTAATTTATCGTAATAAGAATGCAACCACTGAGTGACGTTCTCATCCTGGTTCATTTCTATGACCTTTTGCCATTCCTGACTCAGTGATACTTTGAGGCAGTTGTGATGGTACTTGAGTAACTGTGGTATTCTATCCATTTTATCAAAAATCGAAACGTATAGTTTTGATTGTTCTGAAATCAGATGTATTTTATCAATTAAATTAAATTAATGGGTTATATATATTGCAACTTCAAAAATAATTGGTTCTCAAAAATGACACAACTTTTGTTGTTGTAAAATAAATTATTTTCCTTGTGAAAACTGCTATGGTACCCATGGAAGCAAATTCCATAAATAAGAAGACTTTTTTGTGGTAACCACGACTAATGCCTGAAAAATCCTCTAAAAATATATATTCTAACGAGATCTTATTGATAATGTAAAATGTAACGACCAGTTCTTGTTCGTTTTTTTCTTATTAAAATACCATTTTTTACACCCCATTGAATGCCAACTTTCTTGACATAAAACTCGTTCCTAAACTTTGCAAAGTTGTCGTTTTTTAATAATTATTTCTTTATAGATAGTCCTAGATTCTACTATTATTAATGACATCTTGTTGGAATTTTTAATTACAAACAATTTCCCTGGTGTTAATCATGGTTCCCGCAAAATATTTTTTTTTTTAATAATTTACCGTTTCATAGGATCTGGCGCTATAAACACTTCAAAATTATTTTTCACTTGGAAAATAGTATATTTCGTAAGTTTTGTATTTTTTGACATTGCAGATAGGTGCAACCACTTGAAAAAATAATAAAAACAAAATTATGTCAACTGATATGCAAATTATACCTAGATTTCCAGATGAAAAAGCTTGAACCAGTTTTGGACTTGCCATAGCTTCCAATCGATTTTTCAAACCTTCGAGTTGTAGTTTCTTGTCTTCGTAATCGGCTACATTGACTAGCATAGATAAACATTTTTGCATGCTGTACAGTTTATTGGCTATAACTTCGATATCCCCGGACTCAAATACCTTGGATAATAAAGAAGCAAAAATTATATTTCAATTTTCACATTCTAGATGGAATAAATAAATAATTTTAGTTTCTTGTTTTGTTAGATTTGAAATGATGCGTGTACCTCTTCAACTTCATTAGCTAGAACAGTCCAATTATCAGCTTCGTGCAATCCTTGTTTTTTAGCTTGTAACTCTGCTTTTATCCTGTCCAATTTCTCCAATGTTGATATTGACAAGGCACTATTCTTTTCTACCTGAAAAACAAATAGTTTTACATATGTAAAAATGCTTTTTTACGTTACAAAAGTAATCAAATGATGTCGCGAAACTAACATTTGCAATTTCATGTTTGACAGCAGCCATTTTGTTCATTAATGACTCTGCCTCCTGTTGCAAAAGCTGGGCATCTCTCAGCACTCTCGGCATACATGAAAGAACTGATTGACTCGTTTCCTCCAAAGTGCCATTTACTTGTTGAACGTAAAGTTGTAATTTCATCACCAAAGATGAAACGAACGCCTGCAATAAGATTAGTAGTAGTTTTATATATCAAATACAAATTTATTCAATTAATTAAAATGTTGGATCTATTCCATGCTTTATATAATTTATACAAACATGAAAATTTGTATAAATGCAAAAAATAATAATAATAAAAACTCAACAATCTATCGTAAAATTTTAGGATTTCTAATGTTTTGCAGTTTTTTAAATTAGTAATTTTAAATTAAATTATTAACCAATTAATCTGTTTAGTGATTGAAATAGTTGAAAATATTGTTAATTCCCGCTTTATTTATTGCAAAACAAAAAACCGCGCAAATTTCGAGTTTCTGATTGGTTGCAATTGATTTCATTTTGTGAACCAGTTACAACGCGAACGACCTACGAAATTCCGTGTTTTTAGTTTGGTGAAATATAAATATAAACTTGCATCTTTGTTTTGACGCGCCTCTTCCGCTTGGAATGTCCGGTTGATCCATTGTTTTGCGTCAAAATCGTTGCCCGAAAAGGCGCCGATGTCCTGTAAATAATGACATTTGAGGTTACATAGTGAGTGTGCAAATCACCGTGCTGACAACGTTTTGAACCATCTTAACCAGCAGATCGCATTGTTAGACTGTCGTGAACATTAACGTTGTATCGAGTGTCACTCACCATCGTGAACACACCAAGTGCAAGTTTGTGTAACACCCGTCGTCACCGCTGCCGCAGCTACTGCAGCGACCTTTGTCGGCTCCGTTCTGAGTCTGAGGTTAGAATTTATCCAATCCTCCTTTTCTACCACGTCACACTTTCTCTATCTTACGCATGACGTCGCTCGTGACGTAAATATCACAAAAATAAATTGCAAAAAAAAAGAAACTTGCAATTTTGGACTTTGATTTTGAGGTTAGTTTTTTCCTTTTTTCATTCTCGCAAATTGCAATTTGTGTTGGGTCTTGTAAAATATCGTTTTTCATATTTCAAAAAATATTGTTTTTTGAAAGTTTATTATTTATTATTCTATTTTGAAAAATGGTGTTGATATTTTGAAGTTGACACTATTGTTATTGACGTTACTTAAAGGTGAGTTCAATTTTGTTGGCAAGTTACTTGGCACAAAAATAATATAACGATCAGAGATTTATACATTTTTATTATCCCCGATAACCAAGTTTTATGCAAAGCATTTACACAAAATTTGTGCAAATCTAACTCCTCATTATAATGCAAAATTTGCATAAATGATTTGCATGTAATATTTAGAAAAAAAATTTGTAAATGAGTCAAAAAAAAAACAATTTTTGGTTTACAAAACTTGAACAATATTTTTAGTTTGTAAACTAAATTTATATAAATATTGCAGCATAGTGAGAAGTTCAATTTTCACAAAATTTCTACATAGCATTTATGTCAAGTTTACAAGAAATTTATAGAAATTTAATTATCAGGATATTAATAATAATGAAAATTAGTAAGAATACGAAAATGAATTTCTTATCAACGTTGTACATCCTTTGGAACGAAAATGATTTATTTAATTTCTTTCGCAAAGCAAAAACAATCTAATCAGCATGTTGCTCAAGCATATTATGATAATTATGATATTATTCCTGATAGTACACACCGTGTAAATAAACAACATTTTTTTCTCCCAACAAAATTGACTTTAATTAAAAGTTTGATCACGAACATTGTAAAATGGTTATGCATTTTTGATTTACACTTTGTTAATCTACTCAAGATTTTTCTTATAGATAAACTTAAATAATAGTAATTTTTTTTTATCTATTTAATACATAACTAATATATCATAAATGTATACCATTTTCACAAGTACATTTTTTTGTTTACTGTATCTGTATCTTGTATTTGTTCAACGCAAACAATGGGTCGAACTAGTTTTTCTTGAGTGATAAAGTTAATTAATTATTACACAGGAAAATGTAAAACATTTTATTATTTTGATTGAACTGAGATTTATGCTTGACAAGTTTTTTTTCTTCATACGTAATTGTCTAAACAAATTATTAAAATTATTGTTTGAAGAGATAGGAAAATATAAGAAGCGTGACGTTGAACTTGCTTAGAGCAGCTGTAAGCAAGTGAATCACGTAGGTCGCCGGGGCTTTTGAAACGCGCCACGTGTTGCTTGTCTCGGACCCTAACCTAGCCCAACATTGTGCGCTGAATCGTGTCCAGGAGGCCTTTGCTCTAACAAAATTGTCACGATGTTTATTTTATGTGGAAGTGCTAGAGTTATGAGTAACTCTAGCGTTAAAAAATTAGTAAAAAAACAAATTGAAATGTTAATTAAATAAAAAAAATATTAGTTCCACTTATTTGATTATTTATTTAATAATAATAATGATAATAAATGATAATATTACTAATAATAATAAATGATGATGATTATAAAAATGGAAGAATGTTTAAATCTGATATTTTTGTAAAAAATTGTATTTTTTTAAAATTCATTCAGGATTCTTTAACAAGTCAAGTGAAAAATAAATTGAGTGTATACTCGCGTTTGGAATTAATCTTGGAATAACTTGTTATCTATGAAGTCAGGAATGATGTCATTGACTCTCGTTTTTCATTTCAGTGACACTATATCTTCATTTGATAACAATATATTATAAATATTGTAACAATTGTAAGTTTATACTTATATATTTTGGTTCTCATCTCAACTGGAAAATCACATGCATTTTGTTAAATTCGTTTAGAGGAAGAGACAAATTATGAACTAGGAAGAGCGAAATCTAGTGTTGATTTATTTTGATTTTAAAAAGTCGCATATACAATATAAAAGAGAGTGCGCGCACGGTCGTTTGGCGCGCCATCAAGCGGTTAATTTTTGCGCTCGTTGCGACGGTGGCGTCGGCGCATCGGGCGCGCACCAACGTGCCTGCGATCCCGAAGACTGCGAGCAGGTAACCGTCGTGTCCCCGAATCCAACCCCCGCTTGTTTGTCATCAGCGTGTCCCTGAATATTAGCACCCCATCGGAGAGAATATTAGCCCGATCGCACCAACTGGAGAGAACTGATCTGGTCCAGTTTCAGTTGCGAATCGCAGGCGCACGATCCACACCCTTTGAGCACTCTCAATTTGTCCCCGTTTCCCTTCAGATTCATGAGCCTCGATCTTTGACTGTTTCTATCAATGTCTTATGGTGTTTGCCATTGGTTTCGTTTTATTTTGCATCATCTCCTTGCACTGTCCATTTTGTCCAGTCAACCTGAACTTGTTTGAACCTGAGCTGGTTTCGCAGAATCTGGTCAGCCCTTTGGTCCCCTTTTTATTGTCGAGTTTTGCTTTGAACAACAAGCTCTTACAGATTAGAGTTATCCGGGACTGTGACAATTAGTAGGCGCCAGCGCGTGGGTTTGTTTATACCGCGGCCGCCCCCTATTGATCGTTATTAGACTTGCGCATGCAGCGGCTCCGCCAGTAGATCGAGTGGACCAACGTCTCCTTGCCTGCAACACATCCACGCAATGCAAACTTGCCCCCTTCATTCTGTTCATCTTGTTGTGCTCCTCCTCCCCTTTCCTCTATTCGCCACCATCTTTTTTGTGTTCAAAAAAATCACTTTCGTTTCGTTAGGTTGGTACCCAAGAAGTTTCTCGATCTCCCGCCCTTTCAACTTACACAGTTACAAACTGTTTCCAAGGGCTACCAACCGTTCAGCCCTTACATGTTTACATTTTTGAATTGAGGGCTTTCGGTCCCAGGTGGTTTGCAGGGTTTTTCGGGTGGGAAACGGGGCCGGGAGTGGGAGTTGCCTGGCTTCGGTGTTGGGTGTGGTCTTTTGGAATTGGATTTCCGAGGAATCGAGTGCAGTGAGTTTGACGGAAATGAAAAAAAAAGTGAGGTGGAGATATGAAGGATGGCGGGGATGGGGCATCCTGAGGAGTTCGGAATTAAATTTGAAAAAAAATTGATGAATTTTATTGATCATCGTGAGCCGTCCGACGGAGTTTTCAAGATATGAAATCGGTTCTTGGTTGAGAATAGTTTTGTATAGATGACGATTCCCATTGTTTATCTGAGACAATAACAGTGACAGAATAATATTTCCGCCAATGATCGTACACAAGTTTGTTTCATGAAGGTTCTCTAGATAAAAGTCTTTGTGTTTTTGTATTTATTTATTAATGAATGAATGGGGTGGTAAACAATTGAACTTTTCCAACGCTCGAATTCTGTGACATACAAAATCTTAATACTTGTTATGTTATTATTATTATTATATCATATAATTTGGCAAAAACCTTTCTTTCCTTTACTATTTTTTTTAATTATACGGAATAGAAAATTGTTAGCGTTCTTATATACACACAGAGAGAAACGTAGCGATCGTTACTTCGATTGTCGAAGCAACGACCACATCCCCGTCCAGTTGCAAAGTTTGTATCGGGACCGTAGAAATAGTGACTACAATTCAATACAACGTCATCGAATGTTTACATTGGCGGCACTACTCTGACTTGTAGGTTAGAGTAGTGCCGCGAATGTAAACATGCGTCGGACCCGTCGGACGTTGTATCGAATCGTAGTCACTATTGCTATGGTCCCAATATAAAACTTTGCAATGGGAGAGGATACGAAGTTTACTTCGGCAGGTCAAAGCAACCACTGCTACTTTTTTCTCTCTGTGTAGGCTGTGCAATCCAATTTTGAGCTGCAATCGTCGATCAACATAGACATCAGTTTCATTCTCATTTTTTAAGCGACAATTCGGATCTTTGATTTTTTGGTTTTGTTATAATTGTTGCGAAAAGCGCGGTAACAAGCGAAAAACGCGATAGACGAGACAAAAACACAAAAAAAGAAAAAGAAATTATCACTCGCAAATAAGGGGCGTCTTGTCGGGTTTTTCACAAAGTCGTTTTTTGTGACAAACTTTGTTTGTTTACAGCGACGGGTCAGACTTTTTGTTGTTTGCTGTCACTTTGTTATTCTCCCGCCAATTTTGCAAACTAATGATTGGCATCGAGGAGTGAATGTGTGCATGCGCGATTAAAGCTGTTGTAAAAAGTTTCTTTATTATTGCCAGCTTCTTTATTATATGTCCCTTTATAATTAACGAGACGGTTTTTGTCCATCGATACAGATACGATGGAAAAAGTTGTAGAGGGGTAAATAAGTGATAAAAGCAACTTTTTTTTTTATAGAGTATCAATTATCATTCTTATTATTACAATTTTTCGTTGTTATTAAAAATTTGTTTTTCAAAAAATGAAATTAATCTAAAATGAAGAAATATAAAGACAATGTGAATGAGGAAGAGGGAAGAGGGAAGGAGGGAGAGGGAGGGAGGGGAAAGCTAGTTGATCTATGTCCATCGTGAAATGTGCGACTATATCGCATCAACGTGCCAAAAACTGAATCAATTATTGAGATGAAATTTTCGAATTGAATTAAATTAAATTATTCATCTAAAATTTTAATTTCGTAATTGAATATAGAGTAATTTTCTCGTCTAATTGTAACGCACACCCATATTTCTCTCGTTCATAATTAAAAGCAGGGAACTTGGACTTTGCAAAAAACCTTTTTAATCCCGACTTAATTTCGTATGAAATTAATTTGATTCAACAAACCAGTTTGACGAAGCATATTTTCATTTTTATGATAAATGAAAAAATGGATATTGATGTCGTTATAAAATGGACGCAATAAATAAACAATAAAATAACAACATTTGTGAGCACAAGATGGGTATGTCAATTTCAACTCATAATTTGATTATAATTCAATTAAAAATGAAATTCAATATTAAATTACATGATAAAATAATTATTACAAACAACTTTTTTCATTTATTGTAACAGTGTTGAGAACAATGTTTAAACTCAATCAATTTTTTGTTTTTTAATTCATTTTAAAAATGATATTTAATAAAAGAGAATAATATTCCGATAAAAATGCGCCAAAATAATTTGATTATGCAAACTTGTTATTTCTATATGTTGAATTTTTTTCAATTTTTTAGAACGTGCATATTATTTGTGGAATGTTATGGCGTATTCGGAAATTCGTGTCGGCTATATTTTGTCTTTGTCTTGCTCATTACTCAAGATCCAGTAAGAGAAAGACAAAACATAGCCGACTCGAGTTTTCGAATTCCCGATTAAAATCGTACACTGTTCAAATCAAATATTGAAAATAAGTCTGGCAGTAACAAAATAAGTGAATAAAATTAATCCTTGAATAAATGACATGCTAAGTATAACCCAGAAAATTAGTAATTTAAAAATTTTTGATTGTTTATCTATTGTGCTGTAATGCTATTATATTTTGTTCAGGGTATCTAAGTGTCTTTAAATTCCGGGAAAACCGGGAATTGTACGAGAATTTTTTTCGTTAAATAAGGTAAATGTACCCTCTATCGTGACTCTAGTACCTATTACCGTGACCGTGTATATAAAATTAAAACGAAAAACCAAACTTGAGTGAATTTTTTACCTAATAAATAATCTTTCATTTAAACAGGATATATTATTATTAAAATATTTATATTTTTTTCTAATACGTTAAATTTTATTCCAAAACATTACGATGTAGGGTTGTTGTATCTTGGGTCTAAACGTTGTTGTTAAAAACGTTTAGACCCAAGAATTATACGGGATTTGTTTTCGCAGAACACCCTGTTTGTTAAGAATAATATTTTTTATTTTTTCTTTAGTAGAATTGCAAATTTCTTAAGGTAGGACATGCGGTACAGTAAAAACTGTGTTTTTCAAATGATAATTAATTATATTAATTTTAACATTTTATGACCAATTCTGTTTTATTTTGTTAATGTTTGTCTAATAATTTCATGCAAATTTGCAGGTTAAAAAATTATTTTTTCTGAAAAGTGAGAATTTATTTAAAATTTAACCATGTGTATTGTTGATTGTCATAAACAATTTAGCCAAGTATGAAGAAATTTCACATATTTAAATTCCAGATATTTTGGAAAATGAATGGCACGTAATATCTATATAGGGTGACTGCACCAATATTTAACCGGGCACAAATGAATGGCCATTGCATTGGAGTGACAAAAATAGCCAATGCATTTTAAATGAGCTGTCATTCATTGGTACATTTACCTTATATCATTTCGAAATTAAATATCTCAGCTGAAAGATAGTCATTTTTTCAAAACTTTGACCGTAGACGCATTTGTTAATTAGTAAATTGAGTATTAAACATTTCAAAAATATTGGACTATTTTACGAAATTGCATGTCCCACCTTAATCAAAGACACGAATTTTATATGTAGGGGAGACCACCCAACATTTTAAAAGGCCCTACAGTTTAACAATGGCGATTTCTTAAACACTAGAATATAAAGACATCTGGAAAGATTCGAGGAAACATATTTCATGATTCCCTACAAACGGATAAAATGTCACTCGTAAAAGTTTATAACAAATATCCAAAAGAAAAAGTTGTGCCTTTTTCAAGCGAAAAGTAAAATATTTCAGAAAAAGTTGAGTGAATTTTCGTAAACTTTTATAGTGATAATTTATTTGCTTTTGCTATAGGATAAAACTAATTCATTGACACTTAAAACTGTGTTTATATTTTTTTAAATAACTAACTCAATACCCAACTCAATTTTATTTATAAAAAGAATAATTGTAAAAGTGCAATTGACAAAATATTTAACAGACTATTTCTCGTATTATATTATACATTGAATTTTCCAATTTTTATTATTTATGTTATATTATGTTATGAATTGTATAAAATGATATACAATATTGATTTTATGTGACAACATAAACACGCTGAATAACTGTATGCAAAGATTATTCTTATTAATATATAAATTACAAATTATGTTTGTTTATTTGTTTTTCAATTTTTTTCACATCAGGGTAACTCCTCACATCTTCAGGAGTGTCTCAGGCTGTATAAAAATAAAAGAATAAAAACAAAAGTATAATTGATGTTGGAACTTTAATTTCCTGTGCCAAATATAATGTATACTTCTCAACTAACGTAATCAGATATTGTTATTTAATGTGTATAGCGTATGCTGCAAAAATATCCATTATTCGTGTACATATTTATTTCGGTATGATAAAAAAATTTTTGTAAGAACCATGTATGTTGATGTCTTTTTGTTATATGAACGTTTATATCAATATTTTTACATTTCTAATTGAGGACCCGTGCTTTGTATAGGTAACACCGTCGCTGAAGTCTTTTTTTTGTTGAAAGGGCATAATACCAACTAAAATTTAAGATCAAATATAAAATAATAATAAAATATTCAATTATAACGCTAAGCGCGATGACAAACCCACCCGATGGTGGTATAACCTTGTATCTTTATTGAGAAAATTAAGACATTCATACAGGTTCGATCTTATTTACCAAATCATAACAATCATTTTGATATCACTGAGAAACCGAATTCGTAAGAATTGTAAATTTTAACAACGTACATGGTAAAACTTCTTGCGATTTATGCGCAAAATCTACCAAAAATTTGCAGAAAGTACGATATACATCGTTATAATTACATTATATGTTGCAGAAAATTGAATTCTTACGAATTCGATTTCTCAGTGTACACAAAATTCTTATTTTTTTTTTTACGCCAGAAGCGTGTACACGGATAATGAGGAAGTATACATTACCAACGTTGGTACTGCGGAAAATTTGGTGGATTTGGTGAACACGAATTCAAAGTTTTATTGTCACATATCGAAATGATAGATCTACTATGGCGAAGAAAGTAAAACTTTCATTTCAAACTATAAAAAGTTCATTACAATTATACTCGAAAATTTCATTTTTATCATTATCTGAACAACTACAAATGGGCATTATTTGTTCTGCCATATTAGCTGTCATTTAAAATTTTTTAAATCTTACGTGACAGCCTGTTGTTCTATTTTAAAAATGGAAAGTACATAGTGGACATTGGTCCTACGGAATTTACCATGTTTTTCTCAAGGACAATTTTATGTTGTTATCAAATAATATTTATTATTAAATATTTTTATATATCAGTAAGATCACATAAAATACTGCAGCGACAATGATTGCCATTGCGGAGTACGGGTATTCAGCTCGTAGTATTAATTGTGATTATAAGTTAATAAGTCAACAATTGTCGTTGATGTCTGTGCTTGTTTTGTGATCTCAAGATGTTACACAATAAATTATTAGACGTTGAAATATTTCTTTCAGCATTAATTTCAGCGATTTCCCTCGTGTTAAACTATCGGACTGCATTGTTAAACTGTAGGTCAACGGGTTCAACAGTTTAACAATTATCACCTCTTCATATAATAATTCATTTCTTTATCAATTGTTATTAATCCAAAAAGTTTTTCATCATTTGTTTTACAGTTGAATCATCACTTTAAACAATGGCACATGATTCTTAGAAATTTGATTTATTTTTTATAGTTTTATAGCCTTCTAAACAAAAATGATTAAACTGTTGGGTGGTCTCCCCTATTCTTTGAAAACAATATAGTGAAGAGGTAATAAACAAAAAAGGGCTATGTTGCTTGGACAATATTTAAAAGTTTTCGTCATATATTTTCGTACCTTTTTCTTAAAGAATGCAACCGGTAGAATCTAGCTCGAGGTGGGAGGAATGAAATTTCGAAATTTGAACTATGCGCATGGTTGATCCAGCTTATCGATTTTCTCCACAGACAACTTTTTGTGCCTCCGTTTTCGTGAAAGTGCACCAACTATAATTTTAAGGTAGTTACGTAAACGCAATATACACTACGAAAATTTAAATTCCTTGCCAATCAGGGCGGCGCTCTTTTTTGTTGTTTGCGATTCTCTCATGCAACTTGATTTTTTTTCGCATCTTTCTTTTCTTCCAAGCTGAATGTCATCTATTGTTGATGAAATCCAATTAAAGTCGAACGTGACATTTTCAGTTGGAATTATTTTCAGGTTTTCTTATTGGCTGGTGCACGATAAAATTTTCACGCCGAGACGGGTATCATGAAAAAATTCATAAAAAGTTATACCGCAAGATAAAATTAGTCTACGTTGCGACTTGAAATTAATTGTTCAGATAAAAATATATTGCAAAATTTGATTTTGAGATATGAGATAAAAAATCAGTATAGAATAAATGATTGTCTTATAAATTTGTCAAAAGTAAAGGAATTAATAATATTATACGAAGAATAGTTATAAAATATATTTTCGAACGTATTCGCTAAAAAAAGCGATTTTTTTGGAGGCAATTAACATTCTTTGATTATAGTCCGCTGTTCCTTGTTTCTTCTTTCTCTTGTCCTTTCGTGTATAATTTGCATTCAATTTTTTTATTCGCTTTTCATTATTTACTAACTTTTTGCCGTTAAACAAAAACCATTCATTCATAATACATTTCTTCCAAACAATTTGCAAGGCAAATTTACAGTTAAACCCCGTTGCGTGAGGCGTTGTTTGAATAGTTACAAACATTTAAAATTAAAATACTGCCTAATTGTGCGTCGCGCGCACGATTTTAAACGTCAGAGCATTATCATTTTTACTAATATTATGGCAATTAAAAATCCCAAATTTTTATATTTATTAATTTTTATGTAATAATTTATTATAACTTTCACATTTCTGTCGCATAGATATGTATATGATCTGAAGTCTATTACAGATACTATAGCGTCACAGTTACCCCGTACTTTGCAAATGATTTCGGGTCATTCTGATTTCCTTCTTTTCATAAACTACTACGTAACAAAATATTTTTGGTGGATCAAGTTTAACAGATTGTAAGTAAGTAAAATGAATCATAAAACTCATAAAAATATATGCATTTTTAGAAAAAAAACATTTTTTGTATTTTGTTAATAATAATTAGCCTGTCACAATTACCACTGCTGACCCTATTTATTTTATTTATTTTTAAACAAGCCAACACGAATCAATTATTTTTAAATTTAACAATAACTAACGAAATGTTTAAAAAAATATTAATATTGAATGACATCGAATTTACATTTATATAGAAAATATGATACGAGTAGAAAAAATATTTATGCAACAGACTTTCGAGTTACTTTATCGTAATATTAAATAATTAAACAAAAAATGCATATTTTTCACACAAGAATGCATTAAAATCGATATCTGTGCCGGTTTGAATTATCGTTTCAAAGTTTACTTATTTTCCATTCAAAAAGTTTTGAAATAAGAATTGCGAGATTTAATTTACAATCTTGGGGTGCGGAAAAAATTGAAAAAAAGAATGAAGCGATGTTTCTTATTAAAAAGTTCAATTTCGGTATTGCAAGTTGGCAACTGCAATTTTAAAAATGAGCTGCGCAAAAGTTTTAAATTACAAGTGATATGCTTGAAATTCAAAAATCTACGTAATATCCTTGGGATTGCATATTTGAAATAGATAAATATTCCTTTTTGTTTGGAATATAAAAAACGGTTTCTGTCTCTACCGCTTTAACATTTTGTGTTGAATTGTTAAAAAAATGATTTGCTTTTGTTTTCGAAAATTTTGGTTGGAAGATGAGGGATTGTTAGTAAATGTCGGTATTATTACTGCAAAAATGAGTGTTTTTTGTTTGAAGACACTTTTGTTCAAAAGATACAAATAGTGCCTTAAAATAAAACGTTTTAACTATAAAGGACACTTACAAAAGTGTCTAGCGGTTGCATATTAAGACACTAATAAAAGACTTATTTTTTTCGTGATTGGATTAAAAAGAGGGAATAGAATTTGCTTTCAAGATTGTAGCTTCGGTTGCACTTGCTGGGTGACCAATGACTCAATGCACCGGCCCCGGGGAAAAATCTTGGGATTCTGTCTTGTGAGTTGGGAAAGCTGAAAGCACAGAACGGAAAAGCGCGCGAAAAGTGTGTGAAAGGTGGTCCAGCTGAAAGCTCCGACAGAGACAGGGGTGGAAATAATTTGTGCTCGGCGCGCAACAATATATTGATTTTTGCAAATTCTTCGTCTCGGAGCAGAGATGAGACAAAGCCGACGGGTGACGAAGCCTGGCCGACTCGAGCCGAGTCTTATGGTCCCCGCAGCGCCCTCTGCCCCGCCGGTTGCGCCCTCTCGTTCATCGGTTGTTCGCCCTACCCCTCCCCTGCGCTGGTCGTCGCGTCCGCGCGGTTCTTAAACGTCAAAGCACTTGGGGGTCGGACCCCGTTAGTACGCCTCGGTCCTAGTCCGCGCGTATAACCGACAGTCCTGGCATTTTCCACCTGATCGGACGTGCAACAACGCCATTTTGGCTGCCCTCGCAAAACAAAACGTCGCCGATAAGTCACGCTGGTGGGGCGCAGGGAAACTCGCCGAAAGAGACAGAACAGAGATAGCCCGGCAAAAGTGCCGAGTGCGAAAGAGATGACGCTTAGACAGAGAGCCGAATGTTAACCGACACAGAGCGCTAGAAAGAGAACGCGATAGATAGAGAGATAAACAAGCGGCGAGTTATTCCGAGCGGACGGTTTGGACTGTGCGTCGTTATTCCGCGTGCCTGGACCCCGACGGTTTTTCCGCAATTTGGGCCAGTGACAGCACCCAACCCGCTGCCTTGTGCTAAGTGAGTACAGAGGCTTGCATTTTTTGCGACAAACCGAACCGATTAACGGAAAACGCCGGGACACGCAGAACGCGACTAAGGCCGCGCTAATTTTTGCAACAGACACCCGGTCGCTTCATCACCTATGCCGGTCATAGTTTTCTATTTCTTTCTATTGCCTTCTTAATGTCCTTGTCGTTTTGCGTACCCGGTGTCATTTCAAATACAATTCCGCGCACCGCCGCTTGTAGGTTAGAATGTTCAGGTTAGGTCGACGGATCGACTGGGCTCTCCCACACCCCTCTTCTACATACTCGTCCTCGCCCATCTTTAACATCATCTCACTTGTCTTCATCTTTGCACCAACATTTGTACTTAGTCCTATCTCGGCTAGTTATGAGATTGGCACTTGCTTACTTTGTTTATGACCTTTCATTCTTGTCCATCGTACTCTTAATTGCTGTCATCGGATTCCTTCCCTTATCTAACGTAGCATTGTTTTTCAATTTTTGCTCCTCAACCATTCACACAACAGCTTCATTTTTCGTTCATTCATTTTTACCAATTATTCAACTATACCTGAATAGATAGGAATCTTTTTTGTCTATTTATAATTACATTTATGTGAGAAACCTTTTTATTATTTTGTCCTTTGCATTTTTTACGTCACATTCTAAATGTTTTATTGTTGTTCAAAACAATTCAAGGGTTCAGAACAGTTGGTTTGTAAAGAGCACGGCTTTATTATGGTTGTTGTACAAAAATGAATATCAAAAGTATAAAGATGAGAACGACGTGAATTGTAATTAGCTTTTCTATGATTTCAGTCTGCGCAAAAATCCTTTCCTGAAATAAAGTAAACAAACACAAAAAAATAGTTCCTTTGGGATCCGGGAGCTTGCAGCACGGAATCATACGGACATCACTATCTACCTTTTGTAATGGTTTTGACCTTGAGCCGCGCGTTGTAAACAAACGCCTAAAAATGAGCGACAGCGGGCGTCCTTGCAGCAAATTCGGATTATCGGATGATTATCTGTGCAGTGTTATCTCGCGGGATAATTTCCCACGCCGGGAGGGCCGCCCCCGGTGAAGTAATAGTGGGAAATTGATGACTAATTCCCGTGCTTTCTGATTCGTCACATGGTCTCTGATACATGGTCATGGATACGTTTTGATGTGAAGTGCTGGAAAATTGTTGCTAATTTTAACGGTGCTTGTGTCCGTTACTTTATAGTCATTTATTCGTCTCCTTTTCGTAATTTTGACCTTGTTATGAAAAGCTCTTTTGAATTTTGAAAACAATTTTATCTAAGAAAATAGTTACATTTTCGACTTTAGCACTTTTAGCATAAACTATTTTGGTTTCTGAACTAATTTACTTACTGTCTTTTTACGTAAGAATAATGCCTAAATGAAACAGAAATATTTCTTTGAACCTCGAATATTTATTTTTCTATTTGTTCGTTTTATTTGGTTATTTTCCGTCATATTCTTCATTTGATCTTTGATTTCGTTTCTCTTGTATTTAAACCAGTTCAGTCGTTACACAAAATCCACGAATTTTTTGTTTAAAACTATGTTAGAATTGTTGTCATACTAAACAAGCATTGACACATGTTTACATTAGCGGCTTTATTCTACCCAACACGTTGTCATTCGGAAAAATTGAAAATTAAAATTTGATTATTTCAGAAATTGAAAATAAATATTGAAAAAATTCATATAGATCTCAAATCTGTTTTTCAACAATTCTAACATAGTTTAAACAAAAAATAAATGGATTTTGTATAACGACCGAACTGTCTAAATGATTCTTTGTAGTTTAAAAATTAATGTTGAAATGAGAAAATGTTAACTTTTTTTATTTCAAAGTTTTTGTATCAATGATTTTGTTAAACTTAACAAAAGAAAACTATTTTCCATTGAACTTAATTAATTAAAATTTCACTGTCCTTCTAGTTATCGTCAAACTTCACAGATACTCTTAGCCCGATAAGAATTCATTTCTGCCCGATCGATATCTTAATTAAATTCTGCGACAAAAAATGAGATCAGTTTGTTGTCATCGATGATTTTTATTTCAAAATGTTTAGCTTCTCCAATCTCATAATTGACTTACCGTTCTTAGCCCCCAAATAAAGAACAAATAAAAGCATTATCAAAAAAAGCCCAGTTGATCCTTTCGACAAATGCTTGTGCCTAGATAGTCATTAGTTCTTTTTATATTTTCGAATCAATTTTTAATTTTTATTCTTTTTTTTTACAGACCACCCTATCCCCCTTTCGCCTAAGTTTTAGTTCTGAACCTGCCACCAAATTTATCCTAAACTTTCAGGAATTCGTTTAAAATGTCGCTGAGAAGCAGAAGAAATTAATGATGAATTAAAGTTGAGTTTCAGAATATAAAAATCATTTTTTGTAATTTAAAGTTGATGAATTGTTTACATTGGAGAAAAATGTCTTGATCAATGTGAATGTTTAAATCGGAAATTGAGAACCAATATATTATCCCGTTTTCCAATTAGTAATATGCAAGAAAATTATCATTATTTTGATTGCATTACAGAACACTATTTTGTTTATATATTTAGAACATTATATTTAAATATTTTTTTACCATTTCGTTCGTAAACGGAAAGAAAACATATCAAACTTTTATTTTTAATGAGTTGCATTTTACTATTTTTTCTTAATAACAATGGGATGTACTCAAGAAACTAGTAAGAAATAATGTATGACTTAAATAGACAACGCAAACACAAAACGATACAAATATAAACAATCATTCCTTTTTATTCCTATAAATCCTGATTTAAATCATGAATTTTATGATGTAACATATTAAAAACATTGAAAAAGAGTTTCAAATTTCAGATAAACGTAACAATTTTTACCAGAGAATGTATCAATTTTTATCATTTAAGGTATTAATTTTTATGCGTTAAGTTTTTAAATTGTGACATTTTTAATATTGTTGGGAATGTAGTAAGAGGAAAAACACGTTTAACGGCCCCACAAAATGACTGTAAGATTTTTTTTCGAGTTTTAAACAAAGTATATTCATGCCCGCAATTAAAGGAGAGTAAATGCATCTCCGAATGATGAAACACAATTTCTCTAATAAAAAATTTGCACTCTAATTTAGTGTAATGAACGGCTGATTTTAGTAACATTTTTTTCAAAAGATAAATCTGCGGGCTTCGTAGAACTCAAAAACTAAAATTTTCCCGTTAGTTTACAATGGAATGTAGTCGATATACCTAAAAAACTATAATAAATGACTTTTCAGAAAAAGTTTTAACGTTTTTTTTTTCGAAAATATGCGAAATGTTCATGCAAAAAAGTAGGTTTGACCTTCAAAAACAAAAACAATATGTTTATATTTAAATATTGTGTGTAGTTTTTTATAACCTACATTTAAAAGAAACAAGGTCAATTCGATCAATAGTTTTTCATCAATCACGCCCGCAAATTTGAAAAATTTTGTTTTGAGAAAAACGCGATCAATGTTCGATATTGAAAAATTGGATTTATTTGATTGAGGCGACTGTGAACAAAATAATACCTGGAAATGTCCAATATAACAATAAACAAACTTAATCAATGCTGATTATAACCAACAATTAAATTTGTGCGTTTCCTGCGCTTCTTTAGCTGATGTGTCGAACATATCCCAGAGAGAAAAAGTTGATGACAAAAGTGAATTGGCTTATGTATCGAATCGAATCGATTAATCGCAACATTCAGCTAAGTTCACTTTCGTTCTTCTTTCCTGATTGGCTGATTTCTTGCGAGCCAAGTTTGAATTCGTAATTGTATCTATTTGTTTTCTTATTAAATTCTAATCGAAATAATTTTCTTATAT
>JAPYZS010001160.1:0-32926 GCA_030522925.1 Trissolcus japonicus | reverse complement strand
CGAGCTTGCATTCAAAGATGGTTTTTGCAGTAAAAGATTTATTGGGATCTTTTATGAAGCAAGATTATCTCGCCAGGACAAGTTTGCAAAAAATAGACCTGATGGATTCAACAAAGTACCTGCCTCTTTCAAATTTGTACTTAGGAGTTGGGGTCATGAAGCAGCTGGATCGTGAAGATGTACAAGGTTCACCAGATCTGATCACCGATTTCAAGTTGCGCTGTCGAGAATTCTTGGTCACTGGCTATTATAAACGGTAAACCAATTTTTTTTAATTACAGATTTGGAATCACGTGATACTTCCAAAATTTGCATTGGAATGTTTGTCCATACCGCATTCAAATGCTCAGTGTGAGCGAATTTTCAGCAAAATTAATCTCACAAAAACCAAGAGCCGAAATCGTTTGATAACTCCAACAGTTGCCGGAGCACTGTTGACCAGCGAATGTGTAAAAGGTTTATCCGATTTAGCTGAAAATTTGTACTAAAAAAAATGTAAACGGAAGCGAGCAAATCGATGAAGAAGACGATTTTCAATTTGAGACATAAAAGACTGTAAGTTTTATTATTCTTAAAAAAGTTTTAACATTGTTATTCAAGATAATCGTACGATATTTTTCGATAGCTCGATACGATTCCCTTTAGTCGAGAGTCTGGCAACACTGATTCGTTTGAAAAAACAGTGTTTATACAGAATTATCCATGGCACACGGTTGTGCTCTGTTGGACCAGCGGAAAACGCGGTACCGTCCAACGGGTATCGATGATGGCAAAGAGACAACACGCACGTGGTTTGTATGCTTGGTGTGATGCTTAATAAAGAAGCTGCCATCTACGTTCGAAAGAAGAAGAATGCAAAGGAAATATAAGATACGTTGTTATCAGTGTTTGAACACTCCTCTCTGCAACATTTGTAAGATCACATCTAAAAGATAAAGCTACTTCTATCACGAAACACGCATCCCGATTGACAAATTTGTACGACGAGATTTTTCTAGAATTTCAAAAAGTAAATCCGAATGCCAAAAACTTTTTGTCGCTGAATGTTAAAACTTTATTCTACTTTCTGAATCTCATTTGATTTTTGTTTTTGTTTTTTATTTTTTGAATAAATGATTTTTAATTAAATGCTTTTCCATTTTCCAATCTTATTGTGAAATGTACAATCTGTACTATGTATAAAAATTAAAATATATTCAAGACTCAACGTTATACACGCACACAATCACACGCTCGCCTATACATAACAAAAGGGTGGAGTCTTACTAAAATCGCAAGCGGTCGCGTGCGTTTTGCGCTAGTGGTGGGAATTGTCGATAATCGCATAACACGCTTACAAATAAACGTAGCCAGTTTTGAATTTTTTGAAAGTAAAATGATGTTGCGACTATTGTTACTCGGCCGTGCGATTTTCGAAACTGATTCTTGTTGTTTTAGTATCCCCAGTACTCTATTTCTGCATCGCCAACAGATGCACTTTTTGCTACAGATTTTTTTCCGTGTATGAAAACGAACACTGCCACATATGCTGACGTTCTACAACGGTGGCATGTTAGACTTGGACACTAAGACAAAGACATGTGCGTGAAATGTTATTTTGATTTGGTTGTCATATTGAAAACCGTTCAATCCTTGTTGTGATTGTCCGAACGTCGTTGGTGACCTGATTAACGCTGATGTAAACGGTCCAATGACAGTGAATTCGATCAACGGTTTTCGGTTCTACTTAGCCTTCAAAGATCACAGTCCTCAGTTTGTTTGCATATTCTTCACAACTTCAAAAACGTGGCATCGCGTTCGAACCGTCGTATCCGTATACATCTGAGCAACACGGTGTCGCGGAGCAATCATATCGCCAACATTGAACTGACACGTTCTATGCTTTGAGTCAGCAGTCTATCAAAGTCATTCGAATGTTGATAAAAAATAACACGTGGGATATACCACCAAGTAAGCGCGCTATAGACAATCGTTTAGTACTTCGAGTGAAGTACAAACTAGATGTCAAGTACTCTCTTATACCTGGCCTGTGCTACTTGCCCAGATATAGCGTATGTTATCTTGAAAGTTCCTTGGTCCATGGAAAACCCAACTGCACTTGATTGGATTTGCGTTAAGCTGCTTGGTCTTCTAGTTGTTGTGAGGGTGGCTCTGCTTCTAGTTATGAGCCCTCATCGATCGGGCAAATTATTGATTGGTAATTTGGTTTGAGAATACTGCCGACCTGTCAGCCAATGGTGTTGGCTTTGCTACTGCCACTGCAAATAGAGTTACGTCGATTTCTGATGAGTCTGTCTGTTTTGCTGCCAAGTTGAAACTGGGTTTGATAAAAATGCGTCGGCTCTTTAAAATGCTATAAATAACATTTAATGTGAGCCGTTCCGAGTTCCTCAGAATACCAATGAACTATTTTCTGCTGTGAAAGATGAGTCCCTTCATCTGGAGCAGCCGCCTCCTGTAACGCTGCAGTTTGACTTGGTAATTTTGATTTTCTTGTATGGTTGACCACAAAATAGCGAACTGAACCACCGGATCTAATGTTGGAGCGATGATCATCAGACCATGTTCTGTTTTAGGGTATTTCTTGCACAAAGTTCCCATAATACAAATTTATATATGGCTCCATCCATGAGCCATTTATGGATGCCATTAACGGGCCATATATGAATGCCATTACTTTTATTGTTCACAAAAACAAAATTGCGAAAAAGGACATCCAAGCAAAAATTTTATATATACAGACATATATGCGGCAAATATGCAAATATGCAACGTATATACAATATATTTCTGTATATACATATATACAGAATTATTCTGAACGTATATTACTCTCCGTCACGCAATTTTAAACCGATGATAGAACTTCTTGAAAAGTTAATTTGCAATTTCTCACTGAATGATCCTGATGCTCTTATTATTGTAGGTGGGGATTTTAATACTCGCGTGGTTGCTTTAAACTCCTTCGTATTTGATTTTCTAGTGCCTCATATCGATTGTTCTCATCTCTGGATTTACAATTCAATGGCAGAGAAGCTGACTTTATTCCGCTTTTTGAAGAATATGGTTCTGTTTTGCTTTACGGCAGAGCTCCGTCGGAAACACCGGCAAATTTTACTTTTGTCTAGGACGCAGTGTTGTTGAACTTGTATTGTGCCCTTTGATTGATCTTTAGCCTCAGTTCTCGACCTTCTCGGTAGTTGACTGGGCAACTCGTTCTGATCATCTCCCTGTTATACTATACCTCTCAGCGCCGTCTCAGATTCACTCTCAGAACGTTGTCTCTGTCCAACCACCACGCTTGCGCTGGAACAATGCTCGAGCTGCATCTTTCGCAGAACATTTGCGCTAGCGCCCCGACATTCAGATAACTTCGCTCAGCGTTGATCACCTGAATGATGTTCTTGCTAAGGCGATCCTTGGCACATCTTCCGAATTAGGCCTGTTACACAACCCTAACATCTCCCGCAAAAGATTGTTGGAATAAAATCAACAAAATTCGTGATCCACCTAGAAAAGTTCCTTCTATTAATACCGGTATGTAGGCTGACTTTCTGCACGCTATTTTTCCTACTAACCCGGAACAAAGCCAAACTACCGATTTCCACTCAGTCCCTTCGCTTGACTGCGATATAACACTGCATGAATTGTGTAAATGTCTCAACTCTCTCTGGTCAAATAAAGCCCCTGGACTTGATGGTATCAACTACAATTTCCTAAAAAACCTCCCGGATAACTAGCTCATGTATGTTTTATATCTATCCAATTTGTCCCTGAGATCTGAAACTGTACCTGAAAATTGTTGCAAATTTCTGATCTTTTCCCTACACAAAAAAGGAGATGAGTCCAATCCCAGTAACTACCGCCTTATTTCTCTTTTTAACTGCATCGCAAAACTCTTCATGCTCATTCTTCTTAGAAGAATCAAATCCTTTTGCTCAGTAAACGATCTGATTCTCGAGTTTCAGTCGGCCTTTAGACGTGGTCGCAGTTGCTTAGACAACATCTTCACACTCAATGCATTGATACAAATTAACACGCTTAAGCCAAAGTCAAGGGTTTATGCCATATTTCAGGACTTCAAAGCCGCGTTTGCTCGATTGATCACACTGCTCTCTGGTCGAAACTTCAGTCGCTTGGTTTTAGCTCGAAAATTTTGAATATCCTTCGTAGTTTTTATTCACGTGCCTTTGCGACTGTAAAGTCGAAAAATACCGTCCTTTACGGGCATCTCCAAAGGAGTTTTACAAGGCGAGGTTTTGAGCCCATTCCTTTTTTCGCTATTTTTAACTAATCTAGAGACATATTTGCGTGCAATAAGTCGTAGAGGAATAAAAATTGATCCGAGCAGCGGGCTGCTGCTGCTTTCTTAAGCTGACGACCTTGTGCTATCTGCCGACACCCCATATGAGACCAATCGTATTTGAGCGCACTGGCTAGTTACTGCGAGAAGTTCCGTTTAACTGTTAACACCGGTAAGACCAAAATCGTTTTTTTCAACAAAAGACCGCGAAAAAAACCGGATAACTTCTGTTAAATTTGCCTCTAATGTCATTGAAGTAGTATAGGGTCAACTGGGGTAAGAGTGACACGAAAATGCAAAGTTGTGTTTCAATAACTTGATGTAACTTTTGTATATAAGAATATTTTGGCCTGCGTATTTTTTAATAAGTTAATCGAACCCTATTAAATGTGAAAATGACGTTAGAAATTGAAAAATTATTATGCGGAAAAAAATAAAAATTAGTTTCATAACCTAGCTAAATTGTCACAATTACCCCGTAGACCAGGGTAAATTGTGACACTATGTGGGGCAATTGTGATTTACTGAATAATTGTTATTGCCAACATTTTTTATGCTTGATCTTAGGAAATACAACAATCCCTTATTTAAATAATTCATAAATATGCGAAAAAAATTTGTTCCATAGAAAATTATGAGAAATATCATAATGTATTAAAAATTATAAAATATTCATCGCAAAAACTATGCTAGGCTATATTTGTTAATTTTGATGTAATA
The DNA here is from genome assembly GCA_030522925.1 of Trissolcus japonicus. NCBI lineage: Eukaryota > Metazoa > Arthropoda > Insecta > Hymenoptera > Scelionidae > Trissolcus > Trissolcus japonicus. The sequence goes on along the minus strand of JAPYZS010001160.1, from coordinate 27,903 downwards.
ATTCATTATAACTTCCAAAATTCTGTCACATAGGAGTATATAAACTGATATATGTCATATTCATAAAAATAGCCCATTACAGATACTATAGCGTCACAATTATCCCGTACTTGGCAAATGATATGGGGTAATTGTAATTTCATTTTTTACATAAAATATTACTTGACAAAATATTTTTGAATGGTCGATCAAGTTTAACAGATTGTAACTAAGTAAAATGAATCATTGAAGTCATCAAAATATCTGCATTTTTCAAAGAAAACTAACTTTGAATGGAACGCTCAAAACTTTGAACATAAAAAATTTGTGTTGAATAAAAATTGAAAAAACAATAACAATTTTTCAATCATTTTAGTTCAAACTTCATCAGTATTGCTTGTAAGACGTGGGAGAACAATATCCTCTTTTCATATAAATCATTTTTTGTATTTTGTTAATAATAATTAGCCTACTCTTATTGTTATTTGGGCATCATTTTTCATAACAATTTTAAATTCTACCTAGCATCCAAGGTATCACTTGCTGTCACAAAACCCGCGATAGGTTTAACTTTGAGAGTTATTAATCGTCTTAAAATAACAGCTTGGAAGGATATTACCATGATTTTTGACAGTCTTGTGTCGTGTATAACTCTTTATGGTAGCGAAATCTGGGGTCTTTTATATTTACATGTGATAAACTGCAGTATAATTTCCTTAAACAACTTTTGTCTCTACCGTGAAACTGTCTGTCATATGCACTACGCCTGGAAACAGGGCGTGACTCTTTAAAATTGACCATTTTTAAGTAATGTACTAATTGGATTATGAAACTGAAAATTGAATAAATTGAAATAAAATTGAATTCAAACAGTCTTGAACTGTGGTGTGATCTACCGAATTTTATCGAACCAGACGTTAATTTAGTAATCCATAAATACACAGAGTACCTGAGACATACAGATATCTCTGCTTGTCGTGCGTCTCACTCACTGGTATTGTATAGGTTTGTCTCTTTAAATCCAGACTATTCAGCTGTACATTATCTTTGTAATCGTGACTTGAGTATTGTTTTTTAACTTGTCTATGCGAGACTCAGCCTTCTTTCAATTTACAATGACCGTCTTACTATATTTCAAAGCGTCTTAACGACAACAAGACTTTTTCGAATTTTGTTTTTTTTTCCGATTCACGATAAGGATTTTATTTTACATTGTCTAACTGATTGTCCGAAAATGTATGCTCTTTTCTGCAATTTCATTTCACTTGAAGTAACATCTGATGACTTTTGTAATTTTATATTGAATTCGCACAACAGCCGCACTCTCATGCATGTTTGTAATTTTATTCAGGCTTGGAAATCCTTATCCCCCTGAATTTATATTATATATTATTAACTTTTTGTTTCTTCACTGTATTTTTTCTTTCTTTGTTACTTAGATGTATGGCTTTGCCGTGGACATTGATAAAAATTGATTGATAAGTAATTACACTTTTCATATGGTAAGTGACCCTTTTAGTGACCACCTTGATCTAACCAGCATGTATCAATTGGTGACCACTTGTTTTTGTTAATAATTAATTGTAGATGGAGATAAATTATTTTATCTGAAAATACTAAGAAGATGATATAGAATCAACAAAACTGAAATGTCAAAATATTAATTCTATTTTTACTTTTTCTGATTAAGAGAGTAGAATTTTAACGACAGAAAGTCACTAATAGGTACACGGTCAATAACTGGGACATTTACCTTATTTTTGAATCAAAAACTCTCGAAATCAGTTCTAAGTACACAAAGAATAGAAATTTTATATTCCGTGTTTTAATTATTATGAATTATATTTTCATAAATTATCTATACATTATTTACTTTCTTTATGTAAGGATAAACTAAAAACATAATTTTTTTCTAAAAATTTAATTATAGTTATGGGATCAATAAATAATTCCGAGTTCCCCTCATATTGCCTTGTGAATGGCCTTGTGAAAAATGTAAATTAACATATTTATTATTATAATATATATGTATTTTTGAAAAATTTTTGACTTTGACAAAAAAATGTGCTTAATATAAATGCCATTCCACAACCACATCATAATATGCGGCCCACATCAGTCCAGATGTGGGCTGCATATTACGTATGGTTGCCTCGTCAGATCCACGCATCCCGTCAATTTCTACTAGGGCAACTGTGATGATGGCTAAAAGAGAGAATTGGTATCGAAACCCATTTCTTAATATTTTTTTCTTATTTTTGTCATTTAAAATGTCGTCATTAAATTATCAGACAAAATACTTTCAATTTTAAAAAAAATACTTTAAAGTATACTTCAAAATACTTCAAAATACTTTAAAGTGACTCGAGCAAAGTTGGGCAATGTTGGATTTCTAGGCAAAGTATTAGGCAAAGCCATAAATAATCAAAATTGTCTAAAATGCCTAGGCAATCCTAAGATTGCCTGATTTCGGGCTTTGCCGGTAACATATATATATATAATATACGTATAACATTATTACAATTTTAGTTATCTTTCGTATATTTCTAGCAAGAAAAATTACAAAACACGTCGAGTATACTCGTCTCAGGGGCATCAGCGAAGACTTTGGTTCGCGAATAAACTCGTCTTAAATAGCGAAGGGGTTAAAGATAATCCAAAATTTATCAAACAAACTTTGTTTCGAAATATTTATTTAGTTATTTATTGAAATAAACGGGCGTACACCCTTAATAATATTATATAGAACATAAATGGTATAATTTTCTTCTCTGACTAGTGATTTTTCACTTGAGTAACAATTATGAAGTATCTAAAATAACAGGTTTAGTTTTCGTCTCGAGGGTGTACAATGATGAGTCAAACAGATCCAGCGTTTTACACAGTTCATTACCTAAGGTACTCAGTTTTTCAATGGTTCTATATTTATAAAAAATTGACATATGGCGATGAACTGCAAAGAAATCCCTGGATCTGAGTTGACGAGTTGGGTCCTTCAAACTAAATTTACTAAGGAGTTCAGCACAGTTAATATAACCATTCCAATTTTAGTCGAAAAGTGAAGCGTTGTCATATTTTCTTCTCAACTTTAGTGTAGGAATCTTATTTTGCCGTCTTAACTCCCCGTACTTGTGATTCATCCAATACATCGGATGTCCCTGTTGGTAGGCCAGTTGTCTCAGAAACCTGTTTTGCACACTTTCGATGGATTTTCGATCCTGATCTGTATAAGTGTATAAAGTGTAAGCCTGACATCAATGCCAAAATAAAACGCTTTTAGGGTAGAAGGGTCTGAAAAATCGCGGCATGTTCTATTTACAAAATCAAGTAGTTGGTAACCTTTCGAAATAATAAATTCTACGTGAGTATCAAACCTTCCCGAGTCGGAGTAGATAATTCCCAAATCAGAGATGTCCTTGCTGAGCTTGAACTGGGAGATTCCAACCGAGTACGGGAAGTCGATCGCAGTCCTGTCTGCGGTGAAGTGCAGTACTTTACATTTTGAAATATTAATTTGATGATAGTCTCAGATAATCTCCGTTTACCTCACACCCATCATATAGGTTGTTTAAATCGTTGTGCATTCTCTCACAATCAGATTAAATACATCGACATGATTAATTTCATATCATCCGTAAATAATAACATTTTGTCTGATATCATGACCTTTACCTTTATTTTATTCAATTTAGCTAGAGGGACAGCATGGCTAACTCTATCAAATGCTTTAGTAAAATTCGTATAGATAATGTCTGTTTGAAGGGAATTTTCTTTGTATGTAAAGATTATATTGTTTGTCAAAGCCAAGTTTGTAACAGTCAATTTGCCTGATACAAAACCATGTTGTTCTTTTGCTATTGTTTGACAAAAAGTGTAAGTTTTTGAACTATCAGTTTTTCAAAATGTTTTTTATGTCATTTAGAGTGTCAGTTTTCGGAATTGGTACTATCTTGCTTGTTTACCAGATCGGCGGAATTGTTTTTTTCTCGAAGAGACTAACAAAAGTTATAGAAGTGTCATCAAACCATAAATACAATTTTTCATAAATAAATTTGGCATGCCATCAAGGCCAAAACCCGCGCTTGATGTCAAGCTAATAATGCCATCAAACAGTTCAGTTCAAACATATATAGCGTCGATAGATGAATTGTTTCGGTTATATCGTTATCGGGAGTTGGCAATTGCTGGTTTACAAAAACAGATAAGAAATAGTATGAAAAAGCGTTAGCGATATTTATGTCCGAATCTTACTTGCTAGAGTTGTAGTGCATTGTATTTAGTATTGCGTCATTTGATTTTAACACTAGAACTACCGAGTACATCCATTTGATGTTTTTATATATTCAATCGTTAGCCAATTCCATGTATGTGGATTATAATAATATCCTTTCGCGACTTTTCATCATTTTTCAAGTACTTTCAATTGGTACCAAGTTTGATTGAAAGAAATTTTTTTGTTAACGAATATCAAACAATCTGCCTAAAACCACCGTTATATCAATTGGATGTATTATTATATGAAGTGAAATATAGACGCACAATTTTTATTATAGTTTTTAATTATAAATAAATTTTCAAGTTAAAATTATTGCAAAAGAATATCTTCTCATTTGGGGTATTCGGATTTTAACCTTATTTTTAACAAATATTCTTCATAACATAACATATACAACGCTTGTCGGCGGACATTATGCTTCCAAGTTAGATGATTGTTCAACTGATTTTTTTAATACAGCCATATATTATTATAAATTCATATATTCACATGAAGTTTAATTCAATTTATTTGAAATGAGCGCTGAAAATGTTGAACGCAAAAAATATATACCGAATACATCAAATTGATGTGTGCGGTAGTTCTAAGTATACAAATAGTCCGGTGGTTCTAGTGTTGAATTATTTACATATATCCAGAAGATTCTTACATCAGTTTTAACATAAGATTAGACTTGAGCTAGGTATGCTAGGAGTGAAGTCCGTTCGCGAGTGATTTGCATTAAGCTCTAATTTCTGAAATTTTCGGAATTTCTTGTGACTTTCTGGGGAGCGAGTTTTAATAATTTATCGCGTTTTCCGTATCTCTACTCTCAAAGGCGGATTCTTGGTCCACAAAATTCAATTTGTTTACAATGATATGATAATTCCCTTACTGGAAATCTCGAAAGTTTACACATTGTTTGTTTCAGTTTTGTTTCGTGGAAAAGAAAAGGGAAAGTAAAGAGGTGGGTGGTGGTGATCAAGTGGTATCAATATGTCTGGTATATGCACCAGGGCATCATTGTTATGAGGACTAAGTAGAAGGTCAAGTGTATTCCCAGCAGCGTTGTTCATGGTATTGGACTAGAAAAGAGTAAAATAATATAGAAATATCGAGTAGTTTTTAATAAATCTTAAATAATAAATTTCATGTTAAAAATATAGTATATTAACTGTAAATCAACTGTTTCAAATTTAAATAATATTTTAAAAATAAAATTCCATCTATTATTTGAGACATTTTAAACGAAATATATTATATATTCGTTGATTTATGTTATATGAAACTTGAATGCGATTCACGCATTACAACTTGTATATATTAGGCATTCTATGCCAAACGGGCCACCCTGTATTTGTACCTTAGATTTAAAACGATATTATTGGTATTTAAAAATACCGCGAGTGCAGGTTATTATATATGGAATTAAAGATAATTGAACAAGGAAAATGATGGTCTGAAAGATTCTTAAAGAAAAATTAATTTTTACGGTGAAAACATGAAAAACAAAAAATCAATACAATAATTTTCGGATAATTCGACCGTTTTAATTTCTGTAAAATTAGGCTTAAAATGTTCCTCCAAAACTGTACTTTCAATCCCTGAAATCTCAAATTGGAACGATTCACTCTTCATAAATTGTAATAGTTTAAAAATTACTATGTAAAATCGCGTTTTTTTACCCCTTCAACTTTTTAATATTCAGTCAAAATTTAATATGTATATAAAAATTAATAATAATCAGTGTCATCCGCGTTTATCAAGGATGTATTGCGATCGTTCGCGAGTGTCAAAAAAAATTTTCCTCCAAAAACAATATGTACAAAGTAATAAAATTATGTATTAACCAATCATACCAGATAAGTCGCGGATCTCCTCATTGTGAGGAGCGTGGGAAAATACGTGTTTGTGTTAGTGGCGCCACTGTAAAAGCATTGGCATGGGTGCGATCCGTTTGTTTGTGTTGTGTTAGTGAGGTTAGGAGGGGTACTCTATCCGGTAAGATGAATTAAATACCTTTGATGACAAGAGATAGGGCGAATAAAGGTTAGCCCTCAAAAGTATTCATCAGGCGAAGCATTACATACCAAATAGGGGTCCGTTTTCATCCACTAAATCACCCTCAAAGGGTTGAATTGGCGTTTATGCCTTACAGCCCACATGGACAAAAAAAATATGTACATATATTTATTGAATTAAGATCGCGCCAATGCCGTCCTATATATTATGAAGGAACGGTAGTTCAGTATATAAAATCTTTAAAATATATGGAGGTTAATTTTACAAGTTTCGGTAAATTTATAACACACGCGAAAGAAACAGTCGGAAAATCGAATCTTGTCGTTGGGAAAGTTTTATCAATTGTGTCCGAAGGTAAATCTGATACATGGGAAACTAAGTGCACACTATTTGACGCTTTAGCAAAATGAGTTCTCCTGTATGCGAGCAAAGTATGGGCATTGCAATACGCCGAATTGATCGAAACGGTGCAAATACAATATTTCGAACCGCTTTTACACTTATCTTCACTACACCAACTTATTCTCTGCGCAAAGAAACGGGCCAACTTCTGAAAAATTGTATGTAATGAAAAATATGTACACCTGGTGGTGCAAAATTTAAGAAATGACTCAAGATAGATTACCGCGTATGTGCTACGAAGATAAAATTATATGTAGATGATGTATGTATACCAAATGATTGGGCTACACAGATAAAACAAATGTTATCCAAAGCAAACGAAGCACAAATCTGGAATTCGCAAAACGCATCGGTGGCAAAAGCGGAAAAAGACTCTTATCTTGGAATTGCGGTTACATTGATGAGGTCTGAGGACGAATACCGCATTTATTGTTCGTCTTATTCTAGTCTCTATAACGATATTTCATTATTTCAAAATGAATCGTCTTATCTAAAATCTATAATTAACAAAAAAAAGGTTGAGGTTGATTGCACAACTCCGTTTGAGTAAGAGAGAATTTCCATCGTTGTATTTTGAAAACGAAAAAAGGATCTTCGATAGGGATGCTGTATGCTCATATTGCAAGTTGAATGTAACAAACGATTTGATTCACACCTTGTTGAACTGTCCAATGTTCTCGGTGCCGTACGAAATATCTTTCTAATATTTTAAGGCAAGAACAATTGCTGCCCGCTCATCTCCCCAATTTATCTATCGAAAAAATAAATTGTATCTTTTTTTCTAATGAATCTACAAAGTTGAGAAAAGCCCTTCTAGTAAAGGGGAAGAGTAATATAAAATTTTACATAAGTGATAATAATAAAAGTACCAATAGGTTAAGCTATATAATAACAAAATTTAGAAAAAAAGAAAGTGGTTTCATTTAAAATACATCAAAGAACAATCTCATGATCACGCGCTTTTGTATTCGATCCATTCGTTTAGGCAGAATTCTCTAATATTTAGACTATTGGTTATATGAAAAACTAAAGCTTCAATGTGCAAAATATCGCAGGACAGACCAAAAAGTAACAAGTCATCGAGAGAAGCAAGATTGAAGGGCCGGATGTAATAAGAGGACTAGCGCTCGAACAGCCTTTTTTCAAATTGAACACGATGAAAAAAGATGGTATAAAAATTATACGAAGTTAGCTGAAATTTTACAAAACTGAATAGCAGTAGGGCAATATAGTGATTAAGTAGAAAGAATTACTCAACAGTTTGGTAAAAATTATACTTAACAAAATATACAAACATTCTCATGAAAATTACTAAACATGTTAATAATTTTCATAAATCGCCTAACAATTTTTATAATTGATTATTTAATAATATATCGTTCTTCACTTTCTTGATTTTCTAATATTATTATTTTTTTTTTCGTTTTTATTATTGTGACTTTTTTTAACACTTAGTGAAAAGTCATCTTCTACGGTTAATATTTATCAAAAATTTGTCTGAACGCAGTGAATTTCTTTATATACAACTGCGGTCGAAATTTCGTACTTGCGAGAGAACCCTGCGCAGCGTTGCAGGTTTTTATCAACTGTAATAATTTAAATTTGTTGAAATTATTTTTAAACTGCGTTTCAAGTTCAATTAGTTAAATTGTATCATATACTGGTTGAAATAAAAAACGCAACACTACCCATAAGAATTACATATAAAGTGTCACTTTTTTATTTTTGGATAAGTAAAAACACTCAATTTTGTTTTTTTTTACGTTTTTACATTAACTTAAACTAAAGTTTTTAAATTAAAAAATACGAATATGAAGCAAAATGTTTGAAAATTATCGTTTATACATTATTAAATATCAATGAATATGCTTTGTTGTTAAAAAAAATCATATATAAAAAGTGTCTCTAGATATTTTCTATATCTCTCTCCCCTGTATTATAAAATATATTGCGGCAATATGGAGTATATTTCTTATATATATTTTTTTATAAATTTCATTATATAAATTTATAAAATATAAAATAAAATATATTTTTCATATAAAAAATTTATAAAAAGCGGCAATAATGACTATAAAATAAAATATATTTTAGCGAATATATTTTCGATCGCGAGGGTGTTTATGAGTTTCATTTCATTTTACAAAATTTTTAAATTGTTCAAAAAAATTTCTTCTTTCAATATTGTAATATATTGTGAACAATTTTAGAACCCGTTTTTACTTGTAATGAATAGAGGTCGTAGACACAATGGAGTCAATCAGCCAAATGAACAAACAAATGAATATATTGTCATTTTTATTAAGTATAGTAATGGTAATAACAATCGATAGAAATACCCGTGCAATGTACGGAATTTCAGCTAACTTGCAATATGTAAGAAAAAGTATTTTGAAAATTGTTCTTTGAAACATGAATAAATTTGGAATTTTGCGAAGGCTACATTATTTCTAATAACGTAGAGAATCGGCCTATATCACAAGATTCTATCTCTTTCCCTTATTATGGTAAATGATTATCTGACGAAATAAAAAATTTTATTTGAAACTTGAGTGACAAGCAATTTAAAATGTATACCGTCTAATTTCGGGGGTTCGTTAGAAACACGCCTGTTGTGTTAGAATTTATGTTGGGACTCTTGTGTTGAAGTGGTGCTCAGACAAACAGATAAGCAGACAAACATATTTTAAAATTTATATTTATATATTAGTAAGGATAAGAATTCTAGCACGTATCCAACATAAAAGACGGCATAATGTTTCTCTAAATTCCAACTTGCCATAAATATTTATTATTAATGCACGGCAATGAAAAAAGCCTCAAAATTGAACGATCATGAAATGACAAAAATTGTTAAGCAACTTTGAATACTAAATACTAAATACTTCTAAGCATTGTAATTTGCCATCAAGTGAAATTTTTTCTTTCCATACATTCGGTGCAATTATTATCACGCAGTATATTTAAAAAAAAGTTGAATTGCTTATTACCTCTTTTAAAAGAGTGCGCACATATACTACATGTATTTCTGTATATACGAATCTTCTATTGGTATTCGGTATCTTACTTTATAATGAGAAGCTGAAACGTACGCTGAAGTCAATATATATTCCAGAGGACAAATTAAATGATAGATTTATTAAGATTACTTCGTCTGAAGCAAAAAAGGATAACTGCCTAGATAGCACATTGTATGCATAATGCAAGTAAAAAATTTCCAAAAAGACAACTAGCTGTCTGCTATACATGGCATGAAGAGAAACTCGTGACATGCCAGTACCAATTTTATATAAAGGAACACAACTAACATTAAAAATAGGCCAACATTACAGTTCATGTTATGGCGATTCAAAGAGGTTAGCTTTTATCGCAAATAAAGTCAAGAATTTATATGGGCAATAAAAGATTTCATGTCCAACAACTCATTATTATAGTTACAGTTTGATTTAAAAAAAATTTGACAATTTTCACATCCAAAGATCTATTAATCATTTATTATTTATGCCTGTTGACAACAATCTTTCAGTTTTGATTTTATGATTAATCAAAGAAACTTTATATTATACTAATTAATTAATTGAAAATAATTATAGAATATCGAAAAATATCTTATCAATTTTTGTTTGTATTGTAAGTTTTATAAAACCAAGTGTCAACTTCACAGCATTATTACAAGTACTTTAATTTTTTATTTTACAGCTAATATCATATTCACGGTTTCAACACCGTGTTCAATAGTTGATTTTTTAAACAGTGAACTTACATGAAACTGGTATTACTGTTTTTGCACTTGAAGACCAAATATGGACAAAGTATCGAGATTTTTTCTCAAACAAAAAGATTCAAATAAAAAGATTGGGTGTATACGCGTGTACGGAAAATAAAAATTTTATATTGTGAATAATGAGTATACTTATTTATAACAACAAAAATCCGAAAACATGTAAAATGGATAATTATTTATCGTATTAATTAAATGGTAGTTCATTAAATATATAGATGGACCGATTGAAAATAATCTAAATTAAACTCCAACAGTTCAATAAGTGATAAACAAAACATAAACATACACTATATTTACTGTATAAAGCAATAAATAATTAATATATGTGATAGAAAGAATGTTTCATTTCATGTCATGACTCTCCTATAACTGGTACTTTTTCATGAAAAACAAAAACCTAGCATTATCTCTATCTTCTAGACATAAGTGGCATAGCTTCGAGTGAAAGAACGAGACAGAAGCAGAACTAGTTCTCAGTTTCTGGATTTTCCTCTGTAACGTTTTGAGAAACATATTAATTTGTTGTTCTCCAAGTGAAATATTTTTAATGTACAATGTATTGAATGTAATCCATTTACAGTTAAAAGATGAATCTTGTTAAACCCTATTACTTGAATTTCATTGGAAACGGATTTTAAATGTATAAAATAATTTATTTGGTGAACCTGGCAATTCTTTTATCAATATAAAAATTTATTAATTTCAAATGTAATTCAATTAATAGACTATAGACAGTGAAATTAAATAAAATTGTATATGTACATATTGCAAGGTATCGGTAGGTACACGTATAGAAAATAATGATTATTTATTATTTATTTAGGTTTGAAAAAATGTTTTTTGCACAAGAGATGGTGGCCAAGTTGATACAAAAAATTCAGTTCATATGAACGTGATATAACGTGAAAAAACTGAAAATTCTATTCTTACTTGATAACGTTAAATACAAAGTAATTGTTTTTCCGTGTCTTCACTTCTCAAAATTATTTTAAATGTTGTTCTATAGCAATAAAGCGAAAAAAATTGAAACATTCTATAAGAGGCTGAAATACATTTTTTATGAAACGTATACAAAACTTTTTACAATTATTATCCGTCGCTTTAATTTGTTTCAACGTGTAATATGTTTCGTTAATTGTTACAATGATCGTTAGTTCAAATAATCTAGCTAAACGTTATCACCATAATGTAATATATACTAATGGGGAAGTATTTTGAATTACTCTCTAAATGAGAGTTCTCGCAATTGTAAAATTAAATGCAAAAAAGACGAGAATTGAATGAAAACGTTGTATAGTTTCTGTTACGACAGACAATATTTTACAATGCGATAATTTTTCTTTACCCGCGTGAAACTTTCTCCTTGACAGTGATTAGCGGCAATTTTTTTTCATTCAAATTAAGTGATAAAGGAATAAACTTGAATATAAAATTATATGCATTTTACATAAATTTATAATATGGTATTTCTAAAATGCATTTTTCAATAAATGTAGACATTGTAGATTAATAAACAATTTCCAAAAAAATGCTATAAATTTCCGAAATAATTTAAAAAGCGATAATTACTCAAAAAATGACTAATTAAAATTGATATGCTTTATAACGTGAAATCGTTATAAATAAGTGAAGCAAGAAAAAGACTGCATCAAAACCTGTGGAATTTCATAAAAGTTCAAATTAACGTAACTTCTTGACATAACATTATAATTGGATTTTTTTCACACTGGTTAAAAAAAGAAATCCGTTTTACCTAGATTTTATTTTTACCGTTTCTCGCGCTATTTTAACAATTTTCTATTTCGTTATCATTGCTTTTTTTTCTAAATTTTCCGAATTTTGATTAATTTTGGTCAAGTTTTTAGTTTGAGTGAGTTGATGTCATTATTTAGTTAGGTTAATGGATTGAATCGGTTGATAATAAATAAATGCTGAGATTTTATGCTGTCATTTTATGATACGGTACAACGAACGCCAATGCAATGGATGAGCGAATTAAAGTGCGAGCAGGAGATTTAATGCACGCCACGATACTTGAGGTAACATTTGAATTTGCTTGTATATTGTCAAACATATCTGTTTCGCTTCCTTAAACATTTGGTCATTATATTAAATGTCATTATCGTAAGTTAACTCTAACGACGAGTATGAACACATTCCCGTCCACAAAAAATAATGACACTCACTATTTTTTTCGCGACATGACTCTCGGTTATTTATTTTCTATCAATGTTCATCAGGCCATCCTTAAAAAGCGTGGAATTGGTATAAGTGCAAGAGTTGCTTTATAGCAAAGTACTTTTGTTATAAATCATCTTCAAGATATCATTTCAGATTTTTACGAGTTTCAGAAACATCCAACTCTGATGAGATCTTCATGTCAAGAAAGTCAACGAAATGTTACGAAACGCCCTTCTCTCCCACAGGTGGGCAAATTTCAACGATTTTAGTTTTCATTTCATTTAAAATTAGTTTACGAGTGGAACAAAGTATGTTAATTGGACTGAAATTCGAGCCACAACTTGGATGATGGTTTCATGAATTTTATGGCCTCTTCCATTCGTGTTACATACAAAAGATTTGAAGAGAAGAAAAAATAAAGAAAATATTCATTTGTTTTATTTAGAATAAAAAATGAAACAAATTTTACAAATGGGTAAAGTGAAATATAACTCTATAATTTCATTTGCGTTCGTGTTCGCATATTGTATATGTTTATGATTCGATGTGTAACTGTTCTAATAATTTGAATGTAAAGCATGCCTTATTATTTTTTTATCGAGATAAATTCGTCCTGTGAACGAATTTGTTTAATTTGCTTAATTTGGAGTCACGATCAGTTCCAAATTGCCTACTTACGCTGATTACGTGTATTTAAATATTTTTAATTATATAGTATTTAATCTAAAGATTGTAATATTTATTTATGATGATATTTCATATTAATAATCGTCAATATGAAATTTCACGTACCATTTATTTATTTATTAATACCATAATTAACAAATATTTGACATTAAAATTAAACTAAATGAAATACATGGATGAACCGGATCAAGAGCTTATTAAAAATTTGGTCATGTGTTTCATGATTGATAATTATATGGAAAGTTGTTCTTCACGATTAGAATCACCTCATCGATCATCAAGCGCTAATTCCAAATGAATGGACGATAAATTGTTCATTGTTTGCAGTAACGTTCAATTTCATTGATTAAGAGCTTATCATCATATTTTTCGAAGTAATAATTTGATAAATTTGGTCAACTTTGAGTTTTTTTTATTATACTTATGATTATTTATGGTGATTTTGAAATACAAAAAAGTTGATGTTTGACATGGACAGATGCAAGATCTTGCGTATGATTTTCATCGTTGTTCGTTTGAATCATACAATCATTTGCATTCTAATTGAATCGGTTAGTGGAAAAACAACTTAATTGCAATGTAAATCAAATAGAGCTTAAGTTGTATTTCCACTGACCAACTCAATTACTCTTTAATCATTATACATCATTGAAAATGCCAAGTAACTTTTAACAAGTTTTAAAACAATATAAAATGGGTGTGATTGGTTGTAAGAAATATTTAAGTTAAAAAAATCCGTCATGAACAAAATTTTTTCTTAAATATATGTGTAAAATATATACCTTTTTACCGTTAAAAATAAGTTCCACATATATTTACCGTGTATTTTTACGCTGTTGAAAAATAAAAAAAAAATATTTTCAATTATGTTTTCAAACATAGGATTAATGTGTGGCATCGAATTATATTTGCTATACTTTAACATGTATTCAGAAAATATATTCTTTTCCGTAAGGAAAAGTCAGATGTTTTCCTTCGAAAAAAAGAATTTTTTAATTTGTAAACATACGATTATAAATTATTGTCGAGATATCTCAGTTGATGTAACAACAAAGGTAATGAAAACAATTGATGTACATTTTATATACATAGTAAGAAATTTGCGCGCTTAATCAAATTTGTGAATTGTAATTGTCAAACAATATAAATTTTTAAATAAAACGTCAACTGTCAAAAATTCGCGAATGTAAAAAAATCGGCTCATCAAAAAATAAATTATCAGGCGCGAATTGGCGGGATGACTTTGGAGTCATTAACTCTTACATTATGGATCGTTGGATATAGATAGATAAATATATATAAGAAAATAAATTAAATAAAAGGAAGTGTATGCGAACAAAAAAGTTATCAAATGACAAGGTTATTATGAACCCTTCGCTAGCAGGAATACCCTTGGCAATGGAGGTTTGCTCTATGTTAAAAATGAGGAACGTACATTTTACAGAACCTCTTTGATTGTGCCGTCATTTTGTATCATGGCAGGTTTGTGACAACCCTCGTGAGCAAAAGAAAATCGGTTGGTTTTATGCGCAAAGTGAGCTGAGACATAAAGACAGTTCATTTAGTTCATCAACATTACTGGAGCTATCAAAAAAATGAGAACAATTTGTCCACGAAAAGGGGCAAAGTTGCGCGCGTAAAATAGGTTGAGATAAAAAAAAGTAATTAACGGGCGCGCAGGCTAAAAGAAGGAGAAAATTAGAGAAGATGATGATGACAACTCACTGTAGTCGGAAGTGTCATTGGTGGAGCCGTTGACGGTGCCGTCGGGAAGGATTTGAAGGTGTCGATTTTTGATGTACATCTGTATCTTACGCGATGCTCCGGTGATGTGGGATAAATTGGCGGAGCGTTCGGCGCGGACGGTGGGATCGAGATGAGCAGTGGGTGCGGCGCCAACGAGCATGCCAATGGTGAGAATGTTGAGGCTGAGGAAGTTGTTGTCGAGGCGAGCAAGGTTGGTGTTGAGGATGAGGCCGCGTTGGCCGAAGAGCACGCACAACAGCACAAGGGCTAGACGGCAACAGCAGGTTGGTCCGCTGAAATACTGACTAGTAAGAGAGGGTTTGCGTTCATTGAACGCGGGCATCGCTCGCCGCTGACGGTCATCGTGGTTGCGCCGCTGTCTTGGTCGGGAGTATTTAGCGCGCTCGCTGGGATGCGGCGGTATAACACCGAAACAACTGTTATTGCGATAAAATATTGAATCATCAGTAATCGGTACTGGGTAGTTGAAGGAGTCGTTGCAGTCCAGCATGACGCTATCAGCCGCACTCCTTATAAGCCCTCGCAGTGCATTTGATGATGCTCTTATTGCGCTAGCTCTCTGATCAAAGCGGGCCCGCTTACGCAGTCATTTTATAGAAGCCTTCATAGTAATCGATCATTCGTCGAGCGCGTCTCCACCAACGTCGTGCCTTGCGGTACATTCGTATCATCGTGTATAGCACACTTTAGCTCTATTGTGATCCGCAATGTTGATGTCTAGAGGGGAACGAGATGATGATGATGATGATGATGGCGCTGACGCTGCGTGCACCTTTTTTTTCTTCTTCTGCTGCTTGGGCTCCTTATCCTGCTGGGGTCTCGGCTCCGTAGTAGTAGTAGTAGTACGGAATGCCGCGTAACACCGATGCTCCGCACGTGACGGCGACCTGCAACATCACCTACCGGTTGACCGGCTTCAGCCTGATAACGTCCGCCGTTCAACTCGCGAACGTACCAGCACTTGTAAGCAGACATTCAATTTCACCAACACGCCAGATCAAATTCGACCTATCGCGCGATAAATTTATTATTATAATGATTTTGCCTTATCCAACACCATTAGCACTGGCTTGCACATCGGTGCCAATGCCGCGCCGATCTATACATCCGACACGTCTTTCTTCGCCGACGTCGCTCACGCTCGACGACAAAACGCGCGCTATTCAGACTATGCCAGCACGGCGTCCGAGAATCTACTGAACAAGTACCGCGGTTCTCTTCTCCGACTCGATTCGGCCACTCGCTCTCTCAGAGACACGCACACACACAGCCCTTCAACGAGCCGAGAGTGAAACCAACACCATTGCGCTTAACATCCTCATCCATTTAACTCATTGCTAATCAAATTAAATATTGCCTTTTTAACATTCCTACCCGACTCCCCCTCATTTACAATAAATAATGCCCTTTTACACACCCAAAACATAATATAAGTAATTATCCTGCGTGCGATAAGCCTATAACTCATTTTTCTCCTGACGTCTGATAATAGCATATACACACATCGCGCGCTTGTTCACCTCTACCGAATATTTTCAGTATTTTGCATCCCCCACCAAATTTTAAACCATAATTGCCCGTGTATCAAACGTTCTTTTCTCAGCAGTTTATCATTTATCATATCATTTGAATGGTATATATACAATTTTCCATTATATATACATTTTTTCACATATATGAAATAATTACTAATAACGAAAAACTGTATACTTCAATAACAAATATAAAAAATATATAAACTCTTTCATTATATCATTATTTAGAATACAGAATGATCCTGTATAGATAGATCTTATTTTGTTGGCTCAAAATTGTTTGAAACGATATTTATTACACCAAGAATGTTCTCGGATGTTTAGATTAAAAGTTAATACAACAAGTGTGCCTACGAAGTGGCTCAGTTTTGAATTTTAAATAATAGTTTTAAAGTTTATATGAACCCATCTTCGTATCTATTTCGGTTACCATCAGGAAGTTCAACAATTTGCTCGATCAAATTCCTTCATCTCAACGTAATCATATTCAGTTGATTATACATCGAGCTTCGTTACTTCTTGCCGTTTTTCAATCGCTTTTATATATCACGTAAACCTATTTGGCAACATGCCGACCACTTGAGTTTCCACAACCGGCTTCAGTGACAGTTTTTTTCATCATCCGAAATATTTTTCAAATCGTTCGTCCTAGAATCTAGTAACTTTTGTTTACTCTAGGTTGTAAGTTTTTTTTTATTTCTCCAGATTGCTGTATGGATAATTTTTTATTAATGTACTGCTTCGGACAGGAAAAAAAATTAACACCTTGAAAAGCCACATCCGTGTATTAAAGTGCAAATATTTGGGAGCTGAACAAAATTTCTTCAGAGTTCTCTATTCTCTTACATAACTTTAGTCTATTCGTATCGCCGAACATTTGTTCTAAATTTGGACTAAAATAGTTCATATTTCAACGACGCATCACCATAGTTCAAACTTTGTTATTTTTCATACATATTTTTTGAAGAACAACCGTAAATAATCTGAAAACTACACAAGAAGAAAACAATTGCGATACACTATAGATTGCTATTTTTTGTACCCGCATCTTTGCGGAAGTTAAGAACTTGACCAATTAGCGCCATGTTGGAACGTAACAAATTTTCAAATTGAAACTTTTTTAACAGATACGACATATTATGATGGCTCTACAAAAAAGGACAAAACAGTCAACTTGACGATAACTTTGACAACGTTGCATAGTTCAACAATTTGCGATCCTGCAAATTGTTTAACTACTCTTACCAACTACACTTTCAACCACTGTATAAATTATAAATACCTCATTGTCTCTAAGTATATGTATTTAACGTGTGAGCCATATAATTTTTTATCCTTAGTTGAATCAAAGTTGACAGGAAAATATTGAAAATATATTTTGGATGACAAGATCACATATTTAATTTTGATTACAACAAAATAATAAAACTTTTGTCGATCAAAAAAAATGTTACTACAGGCAAAATATATGTAGCAAAGAAAATTAAATAATCATGTCAGCATTGGAGGTGCAATTAAGGACAGATTAAGTTGCGTGTCCGAATTTAAAAAATGCGACGCAACGAACATTAATCATAGCTTTGTATTTCAAATGAGTGAACAATTATAATGTTTTAGTTAAAAAGTTCTTCGTATTGAATATTTTAATATATTTCGATCAAATTAAACTTCAAAGTCAATAATTAACTTAGAATCTGGATGCAAATCATCAGTTTCAGTCAAGTTTAGAAAATCGGCAATTTACTCATTCAAATGTTTATTTTGTTACTATCTTGCGCAGATCAAAACGACGTGCAAAACTAGACATATCTTATAATTAGATCAACAACGTTAACTCATATGATTCCGCATAAGCAAAAGGTATCGCTAGAAAGCTTATCTTATCTACAAGATAGTGCAAACACCTTAAATTATTCTACTGATTAATCCTTCCATTACTCGTGTAATTAAATTAATTTATACAATTTGATCACATTTTTCTAATTCTTTATCACGCGGGTACCCAATGAAATCATATTCTTATTTCTTTTATAAAATGTTTATACTTTTTAAATTAATATTTATTCTTTTTATCAAAACTTTAATCAAAATTCAATCTCGAAAAATGTAAAGATACATAGAAAATCTTATCTCATCTCATATATAACATATTCCAAATTCTTTTAACGTACACGAACAACGAATGGAATCAGTAACAATGAAAACTGACATCGCAAACACTATCCCAATTAAATTTACAAATTGAATTTAAAGTTGATAAAACTAAGTTCGGCGCAATTTTCAATGAACGTTATTGGGCATTGTAAATGTCAGTAGACGTGTTTATTTGTAAGAAAATTGGGAGAATTTTTTCAAAACATTCAGCGAGCATAGATGCGAGAGACTTAAGAATAAATGAGTGAAATGAAACATTAATAAAATAATAGTAGGAACTCAAAATATTGTTCTGAACAACTAATCCTTTTTTATATAGAGGTTGTCAGGTACAGGAAATCGTACATCGTCGCATCAAGTAAGGAAATAAATATTTATAATTTCTTTTAAACCTGAAAATTAGGATTTTTTTTCACATTTTTTCAAAATAATTTCAGTTCATAATGGCACAACAGAAGGGTATACAACATAAGTGCCCTTGACATGGATGTAATGCGTATGATCTGAAGAATATTGTAGAAACCAGAGCCTAGCAATTAGTTTCATTCTTCTTGAATCATAGTAATATATAGTATATAATGCAAGGTATCCAAAGAAGTATATCATGTCAGTAGTAAAATATAATAATGGAGCTTTACGTATGTCCAGAGAGCTGAATTCAACAACATGTATCGTTTATTACTCAAAAACAAGAACTTTGCTCATATAATTTTTTTTATTTCGACAAGTTCGATGATTAGAGACATTGTTCATGCATTTAAATGCAATTTTTTATTTCACTCGGAAAACTGCATTTGTGATAAATTAAATATTACGATTGTGAGTTGAAGTAATGTTAATGAAACAGTGGTAGAGTTTGTTGAATCATAAAGCTCATAAGACCCATTAGGATACAATTGAGCTACGTGCCAACGACCTTGTCATCGGATCGGATACTATAATAAGATTGATCAGCCGTGACGAACAAGCCACAGAATATTTCTTTTTACCCTTTTTCGTTCTCTGACTTTATTCCTCCATCGAAGAAATGATTTTAATGATTGCAAATCTAAACTCTCTAAATTTGAATAAGTTCAGAGTCTTCCACCAATTATAAAAAGTGAAAATTCCATTGTAATTTTGACTCAAAATAAGTAAAAAATTTTCAATTTTTGCAATTGGTGGAAGACTTTCGACTTATTGTACGTGTATATTCACTTTTTTTAAGTAAGCTTCACTGATTCGAATTTACAGAGAACGAAGTGTGAGTTACGTAAAACAAAATAAATAAGTCTAGTGCACACGTGTACATAACCGACGACAAAAAAAGGTCTAAAAAGTAAATTTTATAGTTGATTGGGAAAGCATACAATTTAATATTCATCAAATTGGAATGTTGCATATTCAAGAAGTGACGACTTAGGCACTCATGAGAAATTTATATTTGGCACACGCTAAATCTAGTATTGACAACGGTTAGGCCACCGATAAAATGTAAGATGGGTTTAGCCCGACTATGGCTTGATTGCAAAGATGGAAAAAGAGGTGGACCAAAGACCAATGGTATAATCAATGTTTCGATTAAGAATATGAACTTTGTTGTACTGTACGATATACTGTACGATAACTTCCCATGTAGAAATTTACGTCTGGTCCAGCGTTGAACCAATGTTGTGAAAGTTGAGTCAATTTTGGCAGCCAATCTTCGGTTAAAAGATGGTAAACCTCTGGGATGAAACGCCGGTCTGTCATCGCCAGCCAACGTTGGCTCAACTCTTTTTGCCAGAGTTAAACCAATGTTATTCAAATTATTTATAAATTTGAATTATTTTACTTATATTGATAATTTTTTCATGTAATTATTTTTAGATAATTATTTTTATGATTTATAGTCATTGTTAGAAATTTTAAAAGTCACTCACTGCCTCACTTGCCACTCACTTATCCAGAAGATTTAATTGCTCCAACATTGGCCCAACGTTGGCAACCGTTGTTCCAAGTCAATTTTGGATAAACATTAGATGCCACCATTGTATAAATGATGTATGCCAAAGTTGGTTATCAGATTTTTTTGCATTTCTGGCAAGTCAATTTGATAAACATTGGTACAACGTTGGCTGTCCAACGTTGGCTGCCAACATTGGTCCAACGTAGAATCGGTTGTTTATTTTGGCTTATCGCTGGCAATTTATACATGGGTTTACATGAAACAATTACTATAGGTAAATTCAAAAAATACAGTCCAATTATTGCTTTCACGGAAAAAAAATTGTGTACACAGGGCGCGTACGTGGTAACTTACGCTGGTGACAGTTTGAAGCATTCACGAATAGAAATGAAGCGGTAATTTTACTAGTTTTCATTTCAATCGTGTGATGGTACTGACTTTACGTGTTATTTCCTAAGAAAGTGATGGAAAAATTCTATTCAACTATGAATTTTTGTCAGCTACACACGAAATTTTACTATTCAACAAGTTTGCCTCAAGTACGCCCGAAATAATAGATTATAAATTAAGGTGTCGCAAAACTTTTTTTTTCTGAGAGCAATGATTTTTAGACTAATGTTGGGTCGCTGAACCTGAAAAAATTGGTCCTGAGAGTGTGCTGTGAGACTAGAAAAAATAGTTTTTGGAACGGCTATGTGGACGATAATTCTGGATTTGCTCATATGCGGCATTTATGTGACATTAATGCGACATATATGCAGCATGTATGTTTTTTCAAACATATATTTGCTATATATGTGGTATATATGTAACTATATGTTTCGATTTGCCTGGGTTATTATTTCGATAGCAATTTTTTAGAGGGCCTATATCAAACGTGCGTAGGCGCTCTATGTCGTCTCCCATTGGCCGTATGGACAAGCTATTCGGTGCCAATAAATAATCAAGAAGAAGAAGAAACTCTATGTCGTCCAACTCCATTAGGTGGAAAAGTTTGGGGTCTAAGTGACCATGTGCGGAGGAGGCTAGAGTTCGAGACTCGACGACTTCATATTAACATTTTTAGTTTATTAAATTGAAAACTAAATGGGGTGTCAAAAGACTCACAGACATTTAAGATGTCAACATGAGAATATCGATACCAATTGAATTAAAAATGTTTCAATTGTGCTGAAAATTAAAACTTTTGAATTGGAATAGCAATTTATCATATTTCACGTTAGCATCACGCGATTCGGAGGAAAACTAGTAAAAATTATTGTTACATTTCCATCCGTCAGTAGTCAATTGCTGTCAGCATCGTAAGTAATCACTTACGCGCGCTGAGTAATAAAAATACTGTTTGGATCATGAACCGTAAGTGAGGGATTCGAAACGAGCGTGATGTGCAACGAAGGATGCATGAAAAGGCTCCCAAAGCAAAGAACACAGGCCCTCGTGCAACTTTGACAGCCTTTCCTCACGTCTTGCACCGCACTACACGCTTCACGCTTGTTTGAAATCCCTAACTTTTTTTTATCACAAGGATAGGAAAATGCACTTAACGCACCCCTTGGTTGCATGTCTCTAATGACTACGCCCAAGGCCTGTTGGACTCCGTCCAAAGACCCCTACCCACTAAAAACCTAACCCTTGGATACTTCAAATTAACCCCGCGTGGAACTGCTGCCAGGCATTACTACGCCCGGGATGGATTGGTTATCTGCACACTCTTGGATCAGCCATCAGCGCTGTTATCGTCTGTCCTGTCTTCTTCTTTCTCTGTCTTCGATTTGGAACCTCTTCACTACTCGCGAGGCCATGTCTGCCACCGCCTTTCAGTTATTCACATCCAGAATCATCAGACTGACGCGGTTCTCTGGAGTCGCGTTCGTTTCGAGCAGCTGGTCTAACACTGCTTTCTTGTCGGTAAAGCAGGAGCACCCAAAAAAGATGTGTTATGCTGGCTCCTCTTTCAGATATGAAAAGAAAGTGAATTTTGAGTGAAAATTCACTCAAGATGAGTCAAGAGTCGTCCACTTATTTGCAAAAAGTGAAATTGTCACTTATTCAAATTTAGTGAGTGCGATTCTTTGAATCCTCAGAAGTAACATAAGCTAATTCAAATTTCTATTAGTTCAACAGTTTATTGAACAATTAATATTATTCAGTCGATAGCAGACTATATATTTATGATCCAATGATTAAATTTTGAACTTCTATTTGAAATATCACGAATACTAAAAATATTAAAAACATTTTATTTTATTACCTGTTTTCCCTGGCTAAAGTCGAACGATCATTTCTAATGTTTTATAAGTGATCACAACTTATGAAATCATAACTGTTCTGCTTAATTTCATAATTATTTAGCTTTACGACTGCGAATGAGAAAATTCACAATAAAAAAATTTATGAATAATAAATTTATAAAAGTTTATGACATTTAAATATCAATAATAAATGAAAATATACAATTACTATATTAAATGGCATAATTCAAATTTTTTCGGGTCTGATCAGACCTGAAAATGGACCTAATTCGATGAAATTATGTCTGATCATGTAAAATCAGACATAAAATTACTAAACATTCATAATAATTTTCATAATAATAATAATAATTTCATAATAATTTTTTTCAATTTTTTGTTAAGAATGTTCATAATTCGTCTATTAATTTTTATAACTGATTATTGATTAATATATAGTTTTTCGCTTTCTTAATTTTCAACAATTATTTTCTTCGTTTTTATTATTATTATTATACATTAACCTTTCTTAACCCTTTTACGTGTATACCTATATTATTGTATACAAATATGAGGAATTATTGTGATTAAGAACTGCTGCAATATTTGTCGGCAAGATAGTTGACGTTATCTTACCGTATAACTCATCTTCCACGGTTAATATTTATCAGATATTTGTCAGAACGCAGTGAAGTTCGTAGACACGAGTTGTACGAAATAAGTGGATCAGCGGCTTCATATACAACTGTGGTCGAAATTTCGTACTTGCGAGATAACCCTGCTCATCTATCATTCACGTGCAGCACGGCAGGTTTTTATCAAACTGTTTGAAAATTGTACCAAACTGTTTAACAATTTTACCAAACTATTTAAAAAATTTCAGTTTCACTTTTAATGTTATGTAATATACACATTATTATTAGATACGATTTTCATATCCAATCAATAATTTTTACTAAACTCGTAGTTTTTTGTTTGTCTGTTTACCAACAAAATCAATACCGAGGCGAGTTCGTGTGGCGGTAACGCTAGCAGCTTGTGTTCGGAAGGTCAGGGGTTCGAGTCCCCCTCGACTGACCACTTGGAAAAAGTGTTTTTGATTATTTGACGTCATGTAGTGTTTCCAAATTGAATTTGTACAAACTATGCCTTGCTGAAAAATAAATGTGACGTCTAGGGCCCGGATTCCCTCTGATACTAATGTTAGTTAGACAGTTGTAAAACGAATTTTGAAAAAATCAAAATCGATGTTTTTGGTAAACACTATCACATTAGTGCCTTTGTCGTTGCACTGTCACACAGTTCAAATTTCGCAATCTTGGAAATTTAACTTATTATACGATGAACAAGAAGGAATTATTGGTTGATGTTTCCCTTATGATTCTTTTATTATATTTTAATGTATCGAACCAAAAAATCAACTTTAAATTTCGTAAAATTTGTAAATTATTATAAATTTATTTGATGTTATGATTTCAAAAAATACAATTTTTGATATTAAAAATGAGTTTGGGACACCGTAATTGTCAACCGATCTTCGAATTGTTACTAAAATGTTTGTAAAACAAAGAAAAAATCAATAAATTGTCCAAACGGAATTTTGATACAAATTGAAACATACAAGTTACGAAAATTTATCTTAAAAACCAGAAAAGAGGCAAAAATGTGGAAAAAATGGAAATTTTTGCAATATTTTGTTCATTAAATGATTGAGAAATATCGATAGCCTTAGTACAATTATTAGCAGGATTTAAAAGTTCAACAATGGGAATTTACCGATTCTGGATGAATAGAATTATTTTTTCGGCACTCATTACATTCTAGTATTACCGTGTCAAATTACCAAAATTTACGGTGCTGCCAAGGTAATTTTTGTTATACTTTATACGTCTTTTTTATATGTATTTTCAGAATTTAATTTGTATCATCACATCACAGTACAGTAAATTTTAAGAGATAAGAATAGTAATTTTTATTGTTGATCCTTCTTTTATTTTTGTTTTAAATTTAAATATTTCAGGATACAGTATTCAAACACTTGCTAAATGTTTTATTCGAACGGAGTGTGTTCAAAAATGTGAAGATTGTTACTAAAAATTGGAGTTCTGCATTTTCTCCTTTGATCAACAAATATGTTGTTTTTTTAAACAGTTTTATGTTTAAATTTTCCCAAAGTATTGCAACAATAATTAACCATTGTTACAAGGAATCGAAACCAAAATCTATAATTGTATTCCGTATTTTTTTAAAATAAAAACTAGTTTGAACATGTGTCACTTCTCATATTCTTGTACATTTTGTTAAATTTACCGGAATTGTAACTTTTACACACAGATATATCTACATAAAACTGTTTATTAAAACAAACGATGTCACATAAATGATGTTAGTTTCAAATTTTTTCTTCCGGTTCAAGTTGAGACATGATTGTTCAGTTTAGGCAATAGCGCCGCGCGCTCATCGACTGCTGCGCTTTGGCTCGGTGCGGTGCACCGCTTTATTCGAAACGCATTATTGTTTGTTCAATAAGTGATCAATTTGTTTAAAAAAGCCATATTATGTAAAATTAAATTCTCTACGCGAAGGTATAAGAAAAAATTGTCTACAAGATTAATAACCTACTTTTTTTTTAATTTGCAACCTAATTTTACATTAAAAAAAGTTTTTTTTAAATTTTGTTTCATCAATGTATACCCTCAGAAACTTCAATTATTTTTACGTTAAACGACACGTTCGTGGATTTAAATCTGTCCACTGTATCGGTAGATATTAATTATTCATTCAAAAAGTACCGTAAACTTCAATTATTTATTTCTAGTGAAAAATACAATGAAAATAAAAATCATCTAGGCATTTCATTTCTTTTTTATCATACTTTAAGACAACAATTGTTTTCTGCAAAAAAACTGCATTTTTGCTGTCGCCGCTTTAAAAATTTTGACTCTTATTCATTTATTTCTATTTATATATATTCTCAATTGGTTATCGCAAGTCACCATAGAAATAAATTAGTGCTGAGAATTTAGTAAAAAGAACATTCCGGCAAGGTATTAACATTTGGTTCGACCTCTATTAAAACCATATCACATATCAGTGTCATCGTTTCGGAAGCAACAGGTCAAGTAGCTTGAACTACGGATATGGCTTTAACTAGACCAGTTGCTACACATGTTTCTTCCGCCTCGATCGTTCCATTTTTCAAAAGCTTCTCACATGTCTCTCCTGTAATTTATTCATTTTGCGAAGAAGACAATTTCACGGCAACTATTTTGTGTCACACCTCTTTAAATTTGATTAATTTAAATAATTACTTTCTGTAAAAGATGAAAGACCTAGAGTTATTTTTAAAAGTATGTTCACATATTTCGGATAAAATTTCACTTAAATAAGCAAAAATAAATAAGCTACAATTCACATAAAAATAAGTCAAGAATTTTCCTTTTCTTGCAAAAAGTGAAAATTGCATTTATGTAAATTTAGGGAGAAATTTAACGCTCAATTTCTTAACAAATTTAGCCACACAATCCCAAACGAATGTTTCAATATTCAATCTGTTTTCTCAATTGCAATCAAGTTAAAGTAAATGTTGTTAAAACATCGCCATTCGTGCTATATGAAGTTACAAAATATTCCTTAATGTTTGTGCTCACTTCAAGCTGACTTAATAGTTCGTAAAGCAGGTGATCTCAAGTGGACTGTGGGGAAACTGTGACAAGTGACCAACGTGAATAAAGAATTTGGAAATTCTAATAAGCATTTCGGGTGTCATTTAGACAAAAAAATGTGCATATGGAGTGATGGACACAAAGGGCCTTGTGTTTTTGTGTTCTTCATTTATCATGATCTAAAGATGAAAGAAGGCATCTTCTCTTATACAAGCACTTTGAAGAAGATTAATCATGATAATTAAATTTGAAAATGAATCTGCATTTTGTTTTCAGTTAATTTTTTTTATCTATTTCCATTCTGAATAAATTTCTAATTTGTCTTATAATTCATACACTTGACATGAAAAAGCCATTCGTTAATCGCTTAGGCCTACTTAATATGCACCCTTTTTTCAACAGGGTGGTAAGACATCAACAGAAACTTTGTTTTCAAGTAGCACTGTGCAGAATATTACGCGTGTGAACAAATAATTCGTATCAATCATAAGAGCAAATTAAAAGTGTCAATAACATTGACACTATCATTTTTAATATCAAAATTAATCTAAAATTTGTTTTTTTTGCATTTCTTTTAAATAATGAATGAAAATTTTTTTATTAATAGTTAAACCCTGACACCCAAATTTATATAAAATTTGTGTAAATCTAACTCCTCATATATCGGTAATGTTTACATAAATCGTATACATGTTTTCAAAAATCGTATACATAAAATTCGAATCAAATAGACCTCAGAAAAATTATAAATGAACTGTAGAACTAGATCTTTTGATGAAAAATCAGTTCTTTTTATCTTTCCAAAGTACAAAACAACATTTTTTTTCATACGATAAAATTTTTTACAACAAAATACCCACAACGGATGACGTTTCTCAGTTACAATATATACAATTCATTTGTTCGTCCATATTTATGGATTTTCAATTAATTTTGTGAATCCTTTCCCAAAATATTATTGATTATACAAACATTATTATTTATTTTAAAAGAATTGTCCTGAGATTTTGTGTACTTAATAAAAATTCTATCTGATTTTTTTGAAACAACGTGGACCGATTTGTAGCTGTAGAAATGTAACTTATATACAATATATTAATTGCTCAGAAGAAAAAAAAATTCAAAATTGTTCATAAAAAATATTAAGGACAGTACTATAATCTCTTTTATTTTATATATATATAATATATATATATATATATATATATATATATTTTTTTTTTTTTTTTTTTTTTTTTTTTTTTTTTTTTTATCACAAGGGTAGGAAAATGCACTTAGCGCACCCCTCGGTGGCATGTCTCTAATGACTACCTC
>JAPYZS010001159.1:0-35949 GCA_030522925.1 Trissolcus japonicus | reverse complement strand
GTCGAACGTAAACAACCCGGCCTGTCAAAAAATAAAACGAGGAGACATGAATTGGCCGCGGATCCAACTTCAGGGTGTCATCAACTTTTTAAAAGGGGGGATTTTCATTATTTTATTAGGTTTCAAGTTCTTCAGCTATAAAAGTTACAATTAAGCTTCAAAAAGATTCGATCCTATGCCTCCAAATATAGTAGTCTGGTGTCTCAGCCGCTGGACCACGAGTACTTTTGAAGTTACATATTGTTATAGAAAAACTCATTCATTTGATAAATGTATTAAAAAATATAAATATTTTATATTTTTGAATATAAATTTATTTGTAAAAATATGTAGATTTGAAATTTATATTGTCAATCTATTAACGACTTTCTGAATTGAAACAGCTCAAGCAGAAATAGCTCACGTATAGACGACTTTGCAGTTGCTCCAACGTTGGGTCAACGTCAGCAGACGAGGATTGTAGACTACGTTGAACCAACATCCGGTCGATTGTGTATACGAGGTTGGATTAATGTTAGCGAGTTAATGTAGGGAGCCAATGATGGTCCAACATAGAACTAATGTTGGTAGACTGCGTATGGAGCCAACGTTGAATTAACATTGGATCAGTTTTTCTACCAATATTAACGCAACGTTATTTTCTAACGTCAACGAACAATGTAGGGCCAACGGAGAAGTTTGTAAATTTCTGTACGACTTAGAATTTATAATTAATTTTTTATTATTAAGTTCTTTCATTAATTCTATTTCACAATAGAATAAAACTTAAAAGTAAAAGTTTGTAATATGTTAAACATTCTATTTATTTCTAAACTCAATAAAATTGTTGATAAGTGAGTAGTTCATTTTAATGAATGAATTTAACACAGCGAATGGAGCAGTGGTTAGATATGCGGATTATCATGTCAGAGGCGAGATTTCGATTCCAAGGCCACGACAATAAAGTTTAACTGACTGGAAAAAATTAACTATTTTCCTAAATAATAATTATTTTGAAAATATGAATGAATTGATCATATAATAATATGACAAATGTTATTTTTATTATTTATAAACGAAGGCATCCGACTTAATGAGAATGTTGAAAAACAACGTAGGGACAACGTTGGTAAACAATGTAAAAACAACATCGGCACAAACCCTTTTCACTAGTTTCTTAATGGGACATTCAAGTCAAATCGCTAAAATTCGTTATGGACCGATTGGCTTAATTTTTCGTAACCTCAATGTCGTTTTGGCTTAATAATTATAACCTATATATTGAAGATCGCTTGTCAAAAAGTATGAAAAATATATTGTACGTCATTAATTCTGTGGCTGTAAAAAAAACCAATTAGCTACCAATTGAAAACATTAAAAAATGAAACTCTAAATATTTTCTTAAACAAAACTGCAATTCTGAATAATAGTGAAACTTGTGAATTATAGTTCTTTTATCCCCATAGTAATCGTTTTTTGAGTTGGACTCAAAAGTACTTTCGATTTGATTTTACAATTATATTCTGAGGTTTTTTAAGATATCTCTCAATTAAATGTGACCTAATATTTTCTAAAATTTTGCTCATTGAAAAAATATCACGGCCTAAGCAGAAAAATAAGGTCGTAACGACGTTTGCACGACGTTGGTGAAGTCGTATCGACGCTCTTCGACAACGTCGAGCCAACATTGGGTAAGCGTTGGCATGTGACGCAACGCCAATGTTGTGTGCCAATGTTGTTTCTACATTGTTTGCCAACGTTTTCCCTACGTCGTTTGCCGAAATTCCCATTACGTAGGATGCCTTTGTTATTGTTTGTTTAGTGTTTGTCATATTATTATATGAACAATTTCATATTAACTTAATAGAAATTTATTGTAGTAGTGATAAATTATTATTTAGAAATTTTTTTATAATTCTTAAGTGGGTTAAAAATTTTATATCGTTGTGTTGGAATAGAACCCTTGCCCCCTAAGTGGTAGTCCGAGTCTCTGGTCACTGCTCCGTTTATTGTGTAAAATCCAGCCATCAAAATGAACCACTCACTTATTGTCAATTTTATTTAGTTTAGAATTCAATAAGTTGCTTATTATTTTTAAAACATTTACTTCTATGATAATATAATTATATTACTTTAATTTATGAAGTTTATGAAATATATTTTTTGGTAGTCAAAATATTTATTAACTTTTTTAAAATTTAGCCTGATTTAATGAACTTTAAGATAAGTTACTACATTATAACAATATTTTAAATTAAAAACAAACTTAATATATTGTCAACGTAATGTTTCTATTTATTTTCTATTAAAATTAATAAAAAACAAATGCTATGTTGTACGGGAATGTAACTTCTGCGTTGGACAACGTTCGTTTGACGTTGGAAAACAACGTTGAGTTAATGTTGGTAGAACAACTGATCCAACGTTGGTTCCAGGTTGGTCCATCATTGGCTGCCAACGTTAAATTGCCAACATTGATATGACCTTGTATACACAACCGATCCGACGTTATTTCAACTACTAACGTCTACTAACGTCTACTAAAGTCTATTAACGTCGTCTGCTGACGTTGACCCAACGTGGGAACAATTGCAAAGTCGTCTTAACTTTGGCTGTTTCTGCCTGGGGCTTGAATCTAATTTTCAATTTAATTCTTTATATTGTTACATATTATGATGCCATCTAGAAATTTCTGACTAGCTTCAATAACTTATGTTTTTTGTCATTCATTGAGGAAATAATAAAATTTATATTTCAATAGTTTATTTCAGTATATTATAAGATAAGATTATACAGTTGAAATATCTCTTTATTCTCCAGTACTGTTGTTTAAGTCAACATAAAAATAAGAGATCAAGGAAACTGAAGAGAGTTCATAAATGGTATGAAAATGAGAAGAAATTGAATGTATAAATATTTCTCAGCAAGGTGATCTATTTAATGCTAATCAGTCAAAGAATTGTTTTACAATGTTCGGAAAGTGGGATCACAATCTAAAAAGGTGCACTGCAAAACACTTATTTATAGTGCAGCAAAAATAAATAGACCTTCTCTTTGGCTAATCGTGCATTCTAATTACGTGCATGTTTTTGCAAAAATGTTGAGCACTAGATAGGTAATAATATAGTGTTATAAGCGCCAGGTCTAAAGAGGGCAGTTAGGGTGGGAGAAGGAGGTGTTGTTAATACAAAAGTGACATGAAATGTCCTCAATGCAAGCCGACGTCCTTCAACATTGTTTCTTTTCCTGTGCGATCGCGTACGCGGATACGACGGGGAGCGAACACGATCGCACAAAATCCCACACATTTCTATCGCCGATTGGGAAATAATTTCGTCGTACGTGAAATACACTTGGCTTCGTCAACACGATCTCCTTTCTAAAACTAGCAACAGCATCGCCAGCGTCAATGGTTTGTATATTGGAACCGACCAATATAGTTACGCGCAGAGCTTATTTCTGTATTAGTATAATACCGTCTTAATGTTTCTTGTCAATATCGTTCGTGCACAACTCCAGTTATGTCGCATATTTAAACGCGGCGCCACAAAGTGCAATATCTACTGCCATTGCCCAACATTTTTCAGCTCGATTGACGAAAATTTTACAGCAAAATATAACGTTTTTGGAAAAACGTTTTTGTGATCACTTTCAAATATTCTCAAATGTTCTTTATACTTATAAATTTTTAAAAGTTTGAAAAGTAACTTCAATTGTATATCGGTTAAAGCGGGTTGAGTACAATCTTTTATTTTACGAGAATAGAAAAATACGTAATTTCACGGAGTTATAACGTATGTTGATAGTCAATCAAATATGGAATCATCGTATTGTTTTTATTTTCAGTATATAATTTTGAATAAGAATACTGAAAATATTCTTTGCATGAACTTTTCATTATGGCAGGTGTGGGTGAATAGTTACAGCGAAATATGCACGCTATGTCGAGAAGACGGAAGTTGGCCAAAGAGTTCACGAGCGCACGGCAAAATGAAAGTGAAAACTCGCACGTAAACGTAATGGCATTTGGCGGCGGTCCATGTGAGCACACCGCGACCAAGTAAACTCGGCATCAAATAGCGCGCGTGAATTGATCTCTAGATAGAATCTTTATGTTTGGTGCACTTTTACATTATTTTCTACTGTCGAATTTCTAATTGCATTCTTTCCACAACTGAAGATAGCGAACAGATTGTCCACCGCATAAAAATGTGAAATGAGCAGCCATCGTACTTGAAAATCATAATAAAGTAATGGGTATTTTAAGTTGCCGTTGATTGTAGGACACCGTAATTATGAAAAATAAAAAAAGGTTTATAAGATTTTAAATCATTTTCTTGGTGAAACTGCATAAATACATTTTAACATACAAATTTGGATCAAATTGAATTTTATGAGTGTATTATTTTGCCATACTTTGGTTGTAAAATTGTTGTGAATCGTGTAATTTTTTTTTTCAAAGCTGATGTGCAATAAATTATCTTTTTTCTAAAAAATCAGATATCTTTACTTATGATCAATTTTTTTCGAATAAGTGAACAGTCGCACATGTCCACGATTGAAGGCAATTATTTTCGTGCAATTATGATATTGTAAATCTCTTAATATGCAATGAGTAAGCAATGAATATAATATTCATTGCTCGATTGAAACATTGATTGGATTATTTTTGCCGTGGTCGATCACTGTAGATATTTTTTACTCAAACTTTGTTGACAACTATCATTCTTCGATTATTGAGGAAAATGAGGAAAATTGCATCAAAATAATTGGTACAAAAAATGTGCTAATAATAAAACTATCATGAAAATTTTATAATATTTGATAAACATTTATAACCCTCACGTGACCATATGGGTCTAGAAAACAGACTGAGACTGTACACTGTGAAAAAACTTGTAATAAAAATTACTATAACATATCGTAATCGAGATATATCTAACACATTGTACGAATTATGCTATATTTTTTTACTTTAATTATAGTAAATTTAACAATACCGGCCTTAACTGGAGACAAATAAGGCTGATGACAGGGCTTCTGACAGGACACTGTCCGTTAAAACATTACCTATATAAAATAGGGAAAATAAACGACAACATATGTAGGTGGTGTCAATAGGATGCGGAAGATGCCATACATGTGTTTACAGAATGTCCAGCTTTGGCCGGGTGTAGAGGCACCTTTCTGGGCTCTACCTGGCATGCGCTAGACGAAATTAGAGAAACCAGTATAACTGGATCAGCTGCCCTGGCAGATAAGCTGGGGCTGTAAATATGTAGGTAGGGTTTTCCTATACCGACTATAAGGCACATGAGAGTACAATGGATGAATTTCTGAGTGCTCTAGGTGTCACCAAGCGGTAGGCACCTCGCGCTATCATACTTGTATTTGTATTTATAAATTTTAAAATGGAGCATAATAAAAATTACTATATCATATAGTAAAAATTATTACAAGCTTGTAGTCAAATTTTTTAGATGTTGCACGATATGTCTGGATTGTCAGAAATTATGGTAATTTTGGTTAGAAGTTTCTTCTCAGTGTATTTTCAATCGCAATTTTTCTTAAACTTCGGTGATGAAAAGGTATTTTGTTCGCCCTTTATATTTTGTAATAATTCATTTTATGAAAATAAGGATAATGTTCACACAGGACATACTGAAATTTAAATGAAATTATGATAGAAATCAAAAATATTTCTCACTAAAAATCGGGTTATTTTGTAATAAATCTTTGTAATGAGTTGAATCGAGGTAATGGAACAATAAAACTGGAGAATTGGTGAAAGATCAGCGTGAATTGATCACCGATGGTAGGATGAAGACCAATGTCACTAAAGAGATCCAGTCAAAAATGATTGCGGTCATGAGTACTGTCTACCAGGTGAGACCAGTCATGGCTTGTGTAAACCAAATGCTGACCAAGGGCTCCAATGTGGAGAATGATATCTAAATATGTCCCAAATACATGCGGTCAGATGTGAATTCGCTTAAACCTGGTATAGCTTACTACGTCTCACTACGAAACAAGAAAGCGCAAGATTGCTCTCTCGCACAGGAACTGAATGAATGTTCCCTCATGGACGAAAATATAGTTTAAAAATATGACTAAACTATATATTGTCTATATAAACTATGTTTCCGGCAATACGGACTACAGTTGATGTATATATTTTTTATAAATTTCAGACTTTAAATAAAACTGACTTCCAAACAAAATAACTTATTTATTACGGGACTCAAAAATTTGAGCGCCGTACATTTTGATACCAGGATATTTAGATGCTCTGCGACTCTCTTTTGATGCTTCACAATGCCCAGATAGAAGAGTCCGAAAGTTCTGCTATTTTGAAAAGAGACATCAAATCTGCGCGCCGATAAAGCACGAGAGGCCTACATCACTCTATACAACGTGTGGCGCTCCAACCACATCTCCACTCCTCTGAAAGATCGCATATTCAGCTCCAACATCAAGCCAGTCCTATGAAACGGTGGCATAACGTGGAAAGTAACCGAAAGCATTTTGAAAACCCTTCAAGTTGTTCTAGCTGAGCTGAATAACGAATGAAGACTTACTAGTCTTAGCAGGAAGATTCCCATCACTGCTGACATCAGACAAAGAACGTGGACCTGAATTGGCCACACCTTGCGCGAACCCGCCACAGACATTGCAGGAACGGCTTTCAAAAAAAAACACAAGGGAGTCGTGGCCGAGGATATCCAAGGTCCACATGGAAGAGATCAATCGAATGCAAACATCGCAAAGCATGTAAATCATGGTCGAAGATTATAAGGCTGGCCCAGGACAGAAATCTGTAGACAGAGTTTGTAGAAATCTTGTGCCGCTACACGTTCCTTAGGAGGAACTGCGTCATATATTTATATGTGTGTATGTGCATGTTTGCCGTGGCTTATATGTAAAGTAAATGCACGCTGACCCCGTTTGTTGTCAGTACTTTACGTTATTCAATATATAAAAATTATTAATGTTTCAGACTTACATATTGAAATCAAAAATCATGTTTGAATAGATATCATAAATAAATTTGATTATACAGATCCAATTCTTTGGTAATTAAGTTTTGGGGAGCTTGTCTTCCATTATGAAATTTCTTGCCTTCCGTGAAAATATAATTTTATATGTAAATTATTGTACCAAAAATTATTTTGTTCAGAGAACGTCTAGTCCAATTGCTACAAGAAAAAATGTTACAAGCAATTAAACAAAATATTGATGAGGACAGTGACGTACCTAGGAAATTTTGTGTCAATAATATCGATAAGTTAAAAACAAAAAACTCAATTACTTCATAAACAGTTAATCTTTGAAATTGTTTGACAGATCCACTGTTAGCAAACAATTTCTGAACTTAGAAATTGATAAGTGGTCTGAAGATAGTTGTTTCATCTAGGGTTTGAAACTTTTCAAAAGTTTGCGAGTCGTGAATGATGGTTCTGAAAGAGTAGTTTAATTAGCGACTGAGTTAAGCAACACCTTGACAAAAAATGAAACGCGCAAACAATATTTATTGCAAGGTGTATTCGAATATAGAAGACAATATCGAAACTCAAATTAAGCGACTGTTAGTAGAAAACTGACAATGTAGATTAAAAATAATAGAATCGTGTAAGACTACGTATAAAACATAACTTTCGACCAAATTTTTAGAAATCAAAGTTAATTTACCTATATATAAATAAACACTAATAAAATAAATATATTCCACTACAGGTTTGAAATAAGTTTTTTTAGAGTCGAATATTTCCATTTAAATAACATAATAAACGAAAAGAAGAATGCACATGAAATTGCATTGATATGGCTTCACTGTAGTTAAGATTTCATTTTTTTAGTACACTGCACTGAAGTAAGCGCGACATATTAAAAAAACCATTAAGGCATGACTTCCTTCACGGAAACTATATAAACTTCAAAAGAGGAGCTGCCCTTTGGACTTCACCATAAGAGAGCTTCCCCAAGAGACAGCTTCCCCTCTTTTGGGGAATATGATCACATTACTTGAATGATGCATGAAATACATTCTTTTGAGAGCTCTTGGTGAGGAGCTTTACGAAAGTACATAGAGAATAACGGTGGTCCTTGCCCTACCACTTTTATGCCCCCCCCTCCCGATGGTAACGTCGTTCGTTCTGTACAGAAAAGCGTTTCGTAGAAAGTTTCTTTTGATCCCCAGCAAATAGACCATATTCATGATAAAAATCATCTATTCGGAAAACAATGGGCATCATAATACTTATATTTATAATTGTCGTTGGGGTTTATTCTGATTCAAAATATGACATATTTGACATATCTACCTCGCGCTTCTACAACAACTGAAGGAAAACGTCCATACAGTTCACGTCAAGTTCAATAATCTGCGATCTGAATTGCACAAAAGTAAATTTTGCCTAGATGACAGTCTCTGGGTTTTCTTCTGGGCCCACGGCCAGTCTTCGTTTTGTCGCAAGATGATAAAGCCCAAGTTCCTTTCATTCCGGATATTCCTGCGATAAGAAGTCACTTTTCATGCACATAGAATATCACGACCTACTTCCTTATCTGTTTGTCTTGTTGCGGAACGACATAAACATATCCCCTCCCTCACGGAAAAAATATATTTTGAAAATATAAAAAAAAATATTTTTTCCATATAAAATGTATATCAGTAATATGGAGTATATTTTTTATTTATTTTTTTAATAAATTTCATTATATAAATTTATAAAATATAAAATAAAATTTCTTTTTTATATTAAAAAAATTTATAAAAAGCGGCAATGATGACTATAAAATGAAATATATTTTAGTGAATATATTTTCAATCGTGAGGGCTCCGTGTACGCTGGAATCAATATTACTGAATCGGGGTTCGGACAACCTTACGCTGTTAGCTATAGTGGATACACGTAACACCTCCCGACGTATACTAACGACGTCTACGTAGTTTCAACGTTGAATCGACATCAAACTAACGACGCTAAGTTACGTCGGTTGAATACCTTGAACCGACCATGGTCTTCTTATACCATTTTTGTGGATGGAGCTCCTAAAGAAAATCTGCGATATATCATGGTTAAACTTTATATTTAACCACATTGCACAGAGATTATAAACTCAATAAACTTCAGTTCAATATGTACCGAATTGAAAATTGGATGGCATCACCTAGTAAACAACGTTCAGGAGTTATTTTGCCAAAAGAATTGTTTGATTTCTAATGTTAAGCGTGGAATGCCAGGCGTGACGCACTTTACCAATGCCCGGTGAGGAATACTGACTGGACCTTAGTAAGGGCCAAGTCATTATTCCTTGCACCTAGATTTCCGGGCTTTAACGAGACTGGGCCCTGGATTTTTGCATGGCATGCCTAATTAGAGTTCTACTTGGATACTGATGACTATCTCTTTTCTGGAAAAGCGCAACTTTCAGCATGCTAGGAAACACTCGCAAAAATATAAAAGGAGACGATTTTTACATTTTTGTCAAATTTTCACGGAATATCGTTCTCTAAAACACACATTTCAAAGTTCGCAAGATGTGAATTTGAACTGGTACGACGGAAATTTTTGTGAATCGTTATACTTTTTTCAGCTATTTTGTCTGATGAATTCTAAACACAGCCTTGTCGTTTGTTGCAAACTGCGTCTAATCTTGTAATACCCATGTGTTTTCTGCTTGCAAGGGAAGAAAAATTTTTTTTCGTAATTTATACAAATTCCTTCACTTTATAACAATACTGACTGGACCCTCGTAAGGGCCCAGTCAGTATTCCTTTCATCGAGATTTCCTGGCTTTAACCAGACCAGGCCCTGGTTTTTGGCATGGCATGTCCGGTTGGATTTCTACTTGGATAACTGCTTGCAATTATGATGCTACGTTTTTTAAGAAATGAGAATAAAGAAACACTGAAAAAAAAGATTGAGGCATACAGGTATATGTATGCCTACTACAGACATATTGTGTGGCTGAAAAAGTGATAGACATAACCTTATGTCCTGATACCTGATACACATATACGAATATAGCTAACAATTATTACTGTGACATATTACCAAACATATGTGTGGTACAATTATATATTCTAACTGTTCTCTTATAGATATTGCTGCTCCAAATATAAGTTCATACACGATAGATACAATACAATGACAAAAATGTTGGACATGTGATAACAAAAGCACATGGCTGCTATAGATATATTTTGTAGTTGCTGCAAAAATATTCTACTAGGAATATTTTTATCTCTGATCATCATCAGAGATCTTTCAGTGTATAAAAATATGACGTTATTTCCAAATGGCGGTCTAGGGTTTTATTACAGGTTGTTACGTGGGATTACAGGGGAGGGCGAAAATTCTAAAATTTAACATTACGGAATCTATGGAAGGCTCTTTTTGAACTTATTTCGAATTATTTTATATACCTTTGAGATAAAAGAACAATTTGAAATATTCAAAAAATGACTATATATTATCACCGGTATACTGACAAATATTGATATTTGAAAATTCGTTTAAACTACAAAACTAATATTTTTAGGTAAAAATATTAAATAATTATAATGCTGACGAGTTATGGGCAGACAATTAACGAATTGATCATAGTCATGTTTTTTGCCAAGTCGAGAGATTTTACCGTTGTTAAATACAATTACGTTGCGACAAGGAGAAAGTACATTGTAGTATAGAGTAAAGCTAACCAGACATACGTATTACGTTGAGTTCGGCGAAATCCCAAGTACCGGAAATGAAAAAGTAAGTTGTTATATGTAAATTCAAATGTCATTAACCATCAGTAGGGCGAACAGCTGCTCTCATATTTGTTATATATGAGAGCAGCTGCTCATATTCGTTATATGTTACCAAATTTAATTCGATTATGAATAAGTAATATAGAACCAAGAAATCATAATGATCAATTGCATAATTTTTTATTAGTTTCTATCAAGCTTAATTTGCTATATATTATGATGACAAAAAGTTATATCTATGAAAATCTTTTTAAGCATTTGCTTGATTAGAATTTTTTTATCTGAAATTTATTTTAATTTTTCTTGCTAATGTAATATTAGCGTATGTATGAATATAGTCGGAATAAGAAATTTTTAATTTAAGGTTTTCACAGGATAATTTATTCAAAAAATAAAATAAGCTGTTTTTCACATTTATTATATCCTCTTATCTGGTATGTATCTGAAAATTTTACAACATTCAACTGGACATAATCAAACAAATTCCTGAGTTTCCGTAAAACACTTGTTATACTGCTGGAAAGCACAGCGGTTGGTCATAATAAAGTCAGACACAAGGGTATCGTGCATTTACTATTCGGCATTCGAAATTGGCATGATCAATTTTATATTATTCTAGTGAGAAAGGTCATATATTGTTCATACAGAAAAGATATATTGACAATACATTATTTTAGAACTCATATATTGACCATATTTTTACAATATATTATCAATATATTGTCAATGCATTGATAATATATCAGCAATATATTGACCATACATAGACAATTTATTGACCATACATGGAAAATTTATTGACAATGTATGAACAATATATATTTAAACAATATATGATTTGTTAAAAATAATATATTGTCAACCTATCGATAATATATGGACAATATATGATCTTTTTACTAGGGTCATTATTACTCTGGCATCTGTTATCGTGTAATTACATAATATGATACGATATGAATATTTTGTTTGTAAAAGCATTTAAATATAAAAGTTTCTCTCACATAATTCTAATTTAAATTTTACTGTTCAGTTTTTGCTAAACGGAATATTAATATAAATGCTTTACATCGTTGTATACGGTTGATTTTTTTTATTTTAGCTTTTCCCACTTTACTAAACACTAGTAAAAATTATTTGCATTTAGATTTATCAAAATTGTGTTAATGAATAAACACTTTTTAATGTAAAATCTGTTAATAATTACAATATGTCGCTTTAATATGTTAATATATAGTAATTTGTTAAATGCAAAGTTGCGAAGAATATTTTAGCATATCTTAATGAAAATATTTAAGTGTATCTTGCAATTGGTGACATTTTTTAAATATATGTATAGTGTCATAAGTGGACCACAAAGAGATTAATAACTGCTTCTAAGAAAGCGAGAGTGTGATACGTTCACTTGCAAACGAGTTTCCAATATTGAATAACGTTTCACACATTACATTCGTATCAACAGTTTTATTCTACTATGGAAAGTAGTTTTACCTGTATCTTATTTTAAAACAAGTGCCATTGAAACGTTTCAAAATGTCACTAAATCTTAAAGATCTACACTTTTAAATATATTTCAAATAACAACTACAATTTAGTGACTTAACTTCAGAAGGACGTATGTCAATTTATATTGATTAGTCAACAAACATTTTTTTGCATTTGAATGATGTTAAATTCTGAATGAATTTAAAATTTAACTATGAAAAATTAAATAAAATCTAAAAACGTTCAGATATTAAATTTAGAATTATAAATAGAAACATAAATGTATTATGTTAAAACGTTAAACTTTGAATATTTGAAGGAATAACTCATGATTTTTTTCAATATTAATTACGGAGTGAACTTTCGAGATAATTTAATATGAAGTTTTGGATTTTCCTTTCTCAACGTATAGGTTAGAGTAGTGTTGCTAATGTAAACAAACGTCGACACTTTTTCAGAGTGATGACGATACATACACTGCGAATACGACATCTGCGTTTACTTTTACGTTGAATATGTGTCGGCATATATTTTGAAAGTATACATTTTTATATCGTTAATTCATTGGACACTCGAATATATATAATATTTCTGAAGTTATATTTATCAGAATTAATATTTATTGTTATTATTATTTTTACAAGATAAGTTATTGATTCAAAGTAGTAGATGGCTGTATATAAAGAACGAAGAGTGAATTCAAATTATTGAATTCTATGTCGTATATTAATTTAACTTCTACGTTAGATTTCCACTGTTTGTTGACGTAGAAAGACAGCTATCTACTAAAAAATAAATTTAATTCCGTACCTAATTCAATTAATGATTCAAATCAAAAGTCGAATTGATTAAGAAAATCAATTTCAAAGCCCAAATTGAATTTTTTGAAAAATTGTTGAAAATAATTTATTCTTGTTGCACCCATGAACCTGCCAAACTGTAATTTCTTCAATAATTTTTTTACTTAGGTGAAATTCTCATCTCACACCGCTTTGCCGTATGCCAATTATTTCTGTCCGCTACGGACAAGTTTTTCGATCATCGAGTTAAGTTCTAAGTTCGATTATTTTTCCGCCTTTGCAAATTTTTTTTCAGAAATTTGGATTTTCTACAAAAACATGAACAACGCCGTAATACAAAAACTGGTTTTCGAAGTCGAGTAAATGCGTCTCTAAAAGGTTGAAGATCAAGTTTTCGACTTAGATCTACCCATCCAGGAATCCAATGGATACTGCTGAAGTCGTCAGTGCCATTATTTGAGCCTACCAGAATTGATTCCCAACGATGATCTTAGTTTTATTGATGCTACCCATCAGAATGAAAGTTCGAGTTTCTCGTCAGGAGAAAAAGATTACGGTGAATTTTGCTTAATGTGTCTGTTCAAAAAAAAGCGACTAACTCAGACCAGTCTGCTTTCGCTCCCACTATTCATTCTTCAGTAGGGGTGACTCTTGATCTGATCGACGCAGATATCATCCGAAATGCAAGCTTTATTGCTACCCAGGCTAGCCAGGCTATTGCCAAGTGAGTTCAACAGCAAGTTGGAGCCAACGAAGTATTTCTCCACCTAGAATACTAAATCAACACGTAGACAAGCCTAGAAGAGGCCCTACTATAATACATTCACTTTGCCTTCCATAAGTTCTAAGAAATGGCTTTTGTTCGCGCCTTCCCGGGATCTTGATGTGAAGTTTGGTGTGATTAGTTAACAGAGTTCTGAAGATGCCCCAGCAAAGTAAAGAGGATAGTGGAGGAGGCGGAAAGAAGCTCAATGATCTCCAGTACCAACTTAATCCATCGACCTAGCCTCTTATGTGCCAAGAGATTATTCGAGTTTCCTCGCTACTCAGTTGAAGTGCCAGCTTGACGAGTTAAACGATTGGCTGGATTCTCGCCTGCATAAACAACCTCAGAAAAATCATTAAACCAAACCTTGCCCTAAGCCTTAACCACCGTTTCTCGAAGCCTGGTCATTCGAAAGCCTGCTGCTCTAAAGCAGACGAGTCGGTCTCATTCTTCAGATGTCATCTGGATTGGATCCCAGACTTGATATAATTCCAGAGTAAGCGTGGTTGATCACTGGTCCAGTTATGCAGCTTCGAAAAAAGTGGGAAATTCGCCAAAAAAGGATATCGGGTTATGCAAGATCAGCACCCTGTCTCTACACACCCGTCGTAGGGGGTTCATTAAACGTGATTATATTTTTCCTTTTTACAAATGTCTAACCAAACATTGGTATCAGAGGGAATCCGAGCCCTAGACGTCACACTTCTTTTTAGCAGGATATAGTTTGCACACATTTAATTTGGACACATTACATGACGTCAAATTGTCTACAACACTTTTTCCAAGTGGTCGATCGAGGAGGATTTGAACCCTCGACCTTCCGAACTGCTACTGTTACTGCCACACCAACTTGCCTCGGTGATTATAACGACGTAAAGTTGCACCCTTGCCGACCGAGCCGAGTTCGGAGGGCATCTCAAATCCATAAGTCACGTTTTGAACGTATCATATCTCAAAAGCCTTTTGAACGTGTCTGCTTTTGAGATGTTTAACGTGACTTTTGTCTAGTTAGATCTATGAAAGCCCCAAGTCCGATGATTAAATGATAATGATTAGAACAACCCCTTACGGATAACCTTGCTTTCATAAAGAAAAATCCCACAATAATTTTCACTGAATTGGGTGATCGATGAATGAGGGCGCGTTTGGGTATACAATTAGTATACAATTACAGTATACAATTAGACTGAACACACGCCCAACACTTCCTCCACGGAAGAAAATATAGGCAATTTATGTTAAAATGTGTCTAGTGACAATTAAATTCGCGTATGAATGAACAAGAACTCATGGTG
Organism: Trissolcus japonicus; assembly: GCA_030522925.1. Taxonomy (NCBI): domain Eukaryota; kingdom Metazoa; phylum Arthropoda; class Insecta; order Hymenoptera; family Scelionidae; genus Trissolcus; species Trissolcus japonicus. The sequence continues at coordinate 20,868 of JAPYZS010001159.1, read as the reverse complement.
ATTAACGGAACATCCAAGTCAAAATTGATGAAAATTAAAGAAAAATTGGTAAAAAATTTTAATACATATTCTTATACTTTGAACTCTTCATTCTTCATTCTTATACTCTCTTCTTTCATGTGGTGCCATTTTTAGTTTGAAGTTTCCAAATATTTTACCGATTTCTTGCCAAACCTTAAAGGAGTTGATTTTCTGTTTTTCTAATTGTTTTAAATTGTGGAATTAAGAAAATTTTGAACTAAAATTTTGTTTCGTTTTTTTGCAATAACAATTACAATTGTTTATAAAAATTGATATTATAATGTAAAATATGAACTTCGTGATAGGTTTTACCCATTGGTGCACTTAAGCAAATTGTTCATTAAACTGTGTTTTATTATCATCAAAACATCCATTTTCGAAAATGATGCATGAACGCACCAATGTCATGAAATGGGTTAAAGCAGAAAATGAGAAAATTCTGCAACAGAAATTCTGCAAAACGAGTTTTTTCACTTTTAAAATAACCAAAAGTACATAGCGAAGGTTTTGACCTGACAAAACTTTGATATATGTCTTGTAACAATATATCTCAACTATTTTACAACTATTTTAAATTAACACGGATTTTTTCCATTCATCAACTGTTTTTGAATGTCAATAACTTTTTTCTCGAATTTTAAAATTTCGTCAGTACAAAACGTTTGCCTTGTTTATCTGGTTATTTTAAAAGTAAGAAAACTAAAATTGGTTCGCATTAATTTTCAACAAACTGTTTTGAAAATAGTCATATTTTCGATAGTTATAAATAAATTAATGACAAACTTTATATTTTTTATAGTTTTCGACAAGCAATCTTCAGTATATATGTTACAATTATCGTAATAACGAAAAAACGAACCAATCGGTTCATAATTACGGATTTTTCCGTTTGACTTGGATGTCCCCTCAAAAGTGTTGATAGTGATAGTTGGATTCTGCAACTACGGTAGTTGGCTACGGTCCGTGACGTGCGCCGACGACGGGGTGATAGTTCACTATCAATCAGAATGCATACCATTCCTCGTTAGGTGTAGACTCGGATGCAACTAACGAGGGCAACAAGGGCTCGTCGGACCTTGGTTGTATGCAAAATTGAAAAGATTCGAAGGTCGCACGTTTTCTTATTAAACGTACACAGCATTCGGGTAGCTGTGCGTTCTTAGGAGCATCGAGCCACTCGGTTCAGTTTCCTCTTAGTAAATGTCCCACTGGGTACGAAAACAAGGTAAAAAAACAGCAACTCGCCGTGATCCGCACGGTGATTCGCGTGTTGTTAGTGCTTAAGACCACCAGATTTTTTGTTCCTAGACACAGCAGACGCAGCTTCTGGGTCGACTATAATTGGCTTGTTCCTCTGCTTGACTGTGTGGCCAGGATAGCGGGGTGAAAAGGGCCACTGTAGAGACTCTCGGATCTCATCCGCAACTACACGGTACCACTATCGGTACCGGGTGGTTCCGAACGTAATATAGTGGTACACAGGGCAGAGGAGTGGAATCTTCAAGCCAGGGGTGCTCAAAGTGCTGAGCCGCTGTTAAGCAACTTTTCCCCCAACTGGTTATGGAGTCTGCTTTGCAGATGTTTGTCACAAGTTGGAGAATAACAATGATGGGGTTACTTCGAAATCTCTTAAGAAGAATTCGCTCAAAAAAACTTCCGGAGTCTTTTCGGGCCTTAATGAATTCTGGCCAAGACACGCTGTCTTCAGACAGTGATAGCATAGGGTCAAATCAATCCTATCTAGTTGTTGTTTACTGCACGTAGCTGCGATAGTTATTATTAAAACCTGTTATAAAAAATGTAATTATCTAGAAACTTTTCAGCCCTTCGAATATCATACACGATATAACTTGTTATTGCTTCCAATAATAAAAATTTCTAGAAGAATTGGAAATATTATTGTGATATTATTTTTCTTTTCTTAAATTAAAACGTTATCTAATTTGAAAATATATTTCTAATCATACGCATGAACTTCCAAGTTAAAAATGGTGAAAAAATTAACTGACAAGTTACATTTTTGTACCATCATTAGTTTGAAAAATCTCGAATTTTACCGAATTTTTTTGAATATTTTTAGATATTTTCAAGTAAAGATAATTTACTATTTTATTTTATTTAGCTTTTTAGACCACATGGAAAGCATTATATTAAAATTAATAAATGAAAACTTATTCAAACAATTCAGATCAAGAGAACTTAAAACCTAAACATAACAAATAAAAAATAGTTTTTATTGAATTATTCATAACGTCAAAAATACTATTATAACCAAAATTTGTCTGGGCAATTTGTAGAAAATTGAGTTGAATGAATTGAAGAGAAAAGTCCAATCCAAATGGAGCCCTTACAAACAGCTTGAACGTATAAAATTGCTGGAAAAATGTTTTTTAAAAGAAGTTTAAAGTTTTCTTTTTGGTATGGATAACCGATATTATCGAATTCATTAATTTTTAATGATTATTGAAAAAACCGAAAATATCACATGCAAGAAGGGTAATCCATCCATATATATAAAGTTGATGCTATCGTGAAATTGGATGTGCAGCGTCCACGCGTCGTTTATTTTTCATTGACAAGCGGGTTTGTTTTGTTTGATTGACCAGATATTTCACAGATTTATAGAAATTATTCAACGAGCGCGCGTAGCGCGCCCTTGAAATCTAGTCCATCCAAAAATTGATGACAGCCTGAAGTTGGATGCGCGGCCAATTTACGCGTGATAGTTTATTTTTTGACAGGCCGGTTTGTTTACATTTGATTCGAATTTTCGAAAGTTTATCGTCAATCGACGAAAATTGAAAATCGAAATCAAAAATGTATGTGCGTCAGAAAAATCGTCTGGCCAGATTATTCAAAATATTCATGTTTTGTTATTTAATGTCATCAAAATTTAAAATCGAAAGCGGAAGAGCACGCGAAGCGCGGTCGACCTTTTAGTTCTTATCCCTATTTCCCTATCCCCCTTTTAAAAAGTTGATGACACCCTGAAGTTGGATCCGCGGCCAATTCATATCTCCTCGTTTTATTATTTGACAGGCCGGGTTGTTTACGTTCGACGGGTCGCGAAAATTTGACATTTCGGGGCGGGAATAAGTGTGTAATTAGTTTGATTAAAAGTGTGATGATGAGCCGTGTTCATCGTAAGTTCTATGTTTGTTCGATAATGTGACGGTCCGACGGCGATGCCTGATAGTTCATTTTTTGACGGGCTGGACATTTGACATTTAGGTTCGTCAGGAAATTTGAGAAGCAAAAGGCAAGCGCGCGCGCAGCGCGCGCCAAGGTATTATATTCTTGTCAAACTTGAAAATTTGATGGGGGAGAGTGCGCGAAGCGTGCTCGACATTCTAGTCCATATTGAAAAAGTTGGTGCTATCGTGAAGTTGGATATGCAGCCAATTCACGCGTCATCGTTTATATTTAGGGAAATTTTAATTTCCCTATTCCTTTCGCTCGGGTTTCCAGGATCTCCACTTCCCCCCATCCCGACTATTGCTTTTGCTCGGGTTTCCAGGATCTCCACGTCCCCCCATCCCGACTATTGCTTTCGCTCGGGTTTCCACGATCTCCACCAGCCCCTCCCTTAACCCGAGTGCTTTCAGGAGGACCCGAGTGTCTCCAGAAAGACCCGAGTGCCTCCGGAATGACCCGAATGCCTCCGGAATGACCCGAATGCCTCAGGAAAGACGCGAAGGCCCTTCAGGCCCTCGGGAGGGCATTCTGGACCCCCTCCCCCGGGCAGGAACCCGAGGAAGGAGTCCCCCTACGGATAGTTCCAAGTGCCCTTGGGATGACCCCCTCCCGAGGGGAACCCATTTCATTCATAATATACTTGCATTAAATGTACTTGATTCAAGTATATTTCATTTATTATAACGCAATTATGTTTCTCTCAACTTTCCATTGATATCGTTTGAGAACTGTTTGCAATACATTGACTAACATTCATCTAACATTTGTTTGATGAGATAACCTCAAAATGTAGAAAATTTTATAGAAAAATTAAAAAATAGTTATTACTTGACTAGTTACTAGGCGGCAGAGGCTTCCCCCACCGAGTGAGCAGGACAGCACTCGCTCCGCTCGTGCTCACGAGTATAGACAAAAACATACAAAAAAATGTTAAATAGAGCTCAAATAAAGTTTATTTTAAATAAATTTTCAAGTATATAAAAACTTAATTCAACTATTTTTTAATTACTTTAATTCAACTATTTTTTAATTACTTCATTCAAGTGAAATGTACTTAATTCAAGCTACCTTTTTCTTCAGTGAAGTCATCAGCAAAATTAATACATACTTCAAAATTTCCCCCCGTAGGGTCATAACTGCTTGCATTTATAATGTGTAACTTTTTTTAGTCCATCCTTAAAAAGTTGATGAAAGGCGGAAGTTGGCCGCGGGTTGGAACTTTGGCCAAGTTCGCGTGTCTAACTTTTATGTTTTGACAGCTGAGAATGTGTAGTTAAAAACTGGAAAATTACGAATGACTATGTGGCGCGCGTGAAGCGCGCGCCTCTCTACTAGTCTCTATTTAAAAAATTGATTGTAGAAGAAATGTTGGCCGCGGGTTGGACTTTTAGCTAAGTTCATCATTTTAGCTAAGTGCGTCAGCGATTTATTTTTTGACTGGCGACTTAGAATTTTTGACAGGCAATAAAACGTGAACCTGAGCGCGCGCCAACTCCCAGTACTACAAATTATCAGAAAATTGATTTAAAAAATAGGATTTCTCGGCATTTCCTTGCTTTTTTACTTGCCTTTTAATTACCTTTAACTTTTGTATGTTAACATGAATAAAAGACTATATAGACAATTTTTAGTTCTGTAAGTGAAAAATAAAATAGTGCTACTATACACAAAATTTATTGAAATTTGAGCACCTAAGAGCATTTAGAAAATGGTGGTTTCTTGATTAATTTACGATAAACGAATAAAACTTTTTTCGGAGATTTTCATGCAAATTTCTAAAGAGGGGCCTGAACTTACAAAAAAAAAATCCGATTGAATAGTCAACTTTTGGCGAAAATAGCAACTTTGGTTAAAAATTTCAAATATATTTCAAAATATATTCTACGTATATTTTATATACTTTAAAAATATTCGTATATATATTGCATTTTCTCATTTGTAAATTATTTATCAAGTGGCAATAAGTTGTATAAATTTAATATAAAATTAATAATAAATTTTATCGAAAAATTATATTATATTTATATATTAAATATAATTTGACATATATTTGCACATATATTTTCATCCCTGTGGGTGGTGGAAAAATACAGTCATAACAACGTTGGCCTGACGATGGTGAAGTATCGACGCTGTTTAACAACGTCGCGCCAACATTAGGTAAGCGTTGGCATGTGACGCAACGCCAAGATTGTGTGCGAAAGTTGTTTCTACATTGTTTACCAACATTGTCCCTACGTCGTTTGCCAACATTCCCATTACATATGATGCCTTGGTTTTGTTTTTTTAAATAATAAAAATAATATTTTTCATATTATTATATGAACAATTTTATATTAATTTTATAGAAATTTACTGTAATAGTAATGTTTTATTATTTAGAAATTTTCTTATAATTCTTAGGTGTAAATAAGTTGCGTAATATATTTAAAAGTTTAACTTCAATAATAATATAATTATATTATCTCAATTTATGATGTTTATAAAATATATTTTTTAGTACTCAAAATATTTATTAACTTTTTCAAAAATTGGTCTGATTTAATGAACTTTAAGATATGTTACTACATTATAACAATATTTTAAAATAAAAAAAAAATAAATATTAATATTCATATGTCATCGTAATGTTTGGTTTAACGTAGTCTACTAACGTCGTCTGCTGACGTTGACCCAACGTGGGAACAGTTACAAAGTCGTCTTAACGTTTGCTGTTTCTGCCTGGGTTTCAATCATTTTTTGAACCACAAAAATTTAGGTTAGGTGCGGCTCTTGATACGTGAAGGAGCTACAGCTCGCGAAAAAAAAACACTTTTTACCGTGCTGCGATAGTATCAGAAAAAATCAAATTTTGATTCAGTCTGAAAAAGTGACACTTTTTATGCACAAGAATAACACAATTTTTCAATAAATTAAATTGAAGCGGAAATTAATAGTTGCAAAAGTCCTTAAATTAGATTGTGCTCAATTTCATAATCGTTTTTCAAATTGAATTTCATTAATTTTTAGACGGTGCAAAACACTGAAAATTTTTGTTACAACCGTGTCAATTTACTAAACTCAACTGAATATATTATTTGTGACTTTTAGCAATGAACACAAAATAAATATTAATGTTACAAATAAAGCAATATCAACCAAAAGTTCCATTGTTGAATTATTTCAAATTTTAATGTAGATTATTATTTGACCAACGTTTTCTTATAATTCATTAACGCCATCAAGTTACACTCAAAAATATCAAATTGATTAAAACATTTCAAATTGGTGAGCAATTCAAAAACAAATCTAATGACAATCTGATAACTAACTTTTTAACTAATCACTAACTTTTTTACGATCACGGCTATTTCGAAAGAGAATGGGATATACTTTGTAGATCACTGCATGTACCCTATATTTTTGATACTCTATGCCTGTAATATCACCATAGTAAAATTCACAGCTCTGATCGACTATCCCCAGCCTAACAATTATTTTCAAATATTAGTAAAGAATAAAGATGGAATGAATGAAAGGCACATACATTTAATTTTTATGTGAAAATTTTCAATCCAATTATCATATCCATTTGAATAATATCTTTCGAACTGGATGAATTAATATTTAGAATTGCTTATTTTCAAATTAAATGAAAAATGTTTAAGTCGATATCACTAAATAAGGATTTGCAATTTTAAGGGGAGACTATAGTGAAATTTCATCCCTACGATAGAATATTTTGAAAAATCTGAAAATTTACAAGAAGGATGTGTCGGGTAAATGAAACATTCTGAAAAAAATGGGAGGCCCCCTCGACTCCCCCTCTAAAATAATTTTCGTACCCTCGACCAGAATCAATTTTTTTTTAATCTTTCTTGCTATTTCGTAGATGATATAAGATTATATTAAATTGATTTTTTGTAGTTTCATATCATTTATTATGAAATTGAAATAAAATTCTGATTATTACTCAATTACAAAAAATCTATCTTCTCTTACTGTTTTCTGCATTTCTTCTTGCAAATCGGCATATAAATATAATTTATTATGCTCTATGAAATCGCGAGATTGATTTGAAAAAAATTGATTCTGGTCGAGGATAAGAAAATTATTTTAGAGGGGGAGTGGAGAGTACTTCCCATTTTTTGCGAAAATGTTTCATTTACCCCATTCATCCTTCCTGTAAATTTTCAGATTTTTCCGAACATTCTATCGTAAGGCTGAAATTTCACTGTAGTCTCCCCTTAAGGTGAATAAGATGCAATATTGACCGATAAAATTTTTTTTGTTGAATTCAAATATAGTGGAAACAAAGTCACAGCAATTCCTGCTTATCTCGTAATCCCAGATCCTTATTTCACTTGGATATCATACACTGCACTTTCCCGTATTGCTTATTCTTCTTTTGAATGCAGATTAACTTCCGGTATTGGTTTTTATATGCTAATGACCTCCGAGCGTTGACCTTCATTCACTGGACAGAGCGTAATTCATTCTCGGAAGCCACTATTAGTCCGCACGTTTCACTTGAAATTTCACGACATGCCACTCGTTAAAGTCACGCGGACAGTCCTTTAATTTTAAACATATTTTCATTTGCTTAATGAAAAACATTATTTGTAGATATTAATACGAAATCGTTTTATTAGATTCGGACACACTCAAGCACATTTATGATTTTGCCTGGCAATTCAAGGGTTAGAAATGTCGATGAAGAAGTACTCACCTGCAAAAATAAGGAGCCACATGGCGCGAAAATGTAAGTGACGAGAGCGTTGAGAGAATGTTGTGTGGAACTGGACTCCTCGTGGTTTTATAGACCGAGGGGAAAGGCCGTGCCCGAGCCTCTTTCAGGTGGGGTAGTTCACTGCTTTTCCGCTAAAAATCACAATATTCTAAATGCACTTCGGGGGTTCCTTTTAAGGGGAGTCCCTACACTGATACTCTGAAAAAATCAGTTTTTATTTTTTCTACATTTTCAGATATGTCAACGTGTGTAAATTGTTGCCTCAAAGGATATTTAAAAATTCAAGAAAGTTTTAAAGTTATATCAGTCAATAGATACAGTTCAAAATAGTACTTTAATCTGTACTAGATTTTTTTTTCTTGAAATCATATTATTTAAGCTAGCCCCATTGATTTCTCGGTATCTATCTAATTGAATTACTTAGACTACAATTTTTCTTGTATTGAAATGTTGTTTCTACAGTGTAATGAAGGATGCTCAATCAACTTTTTTTCATTAGAAAAATAGTTTTTATAAGTCAAAATACCATAACTATGATAATATTGAGTATTTCAAAATAATCCTACGTCAGTCTGTAGCTGGGTATATAATGAACTAATTGCTTGTTGAAACCTTTTTTCACATGCTTCTATTGGGCCCGGTGCATGGGGCCACGTAGCAATTGAGTGCCTGCAGCGCTAGACCAATCAACCTCTGTGCACTATTAGTACCACGATTTATCTAAAAAAAAATGTGTTTGTGAAAATTAAAGTTAAATAATTATTATGTAAAATAATAACATAAATAATAAAATTATTTAATTTAATCCTAAAAAAACAATTCTTTGAAAATCGACAAATTAAAACATCTCAAGGTGGGGTCCCCCTTGAGTGTTCTTAACAATGCATTCATTGTCCTAGTGGCCAATGCTCACATATCTATTCCACCTTATCTGGGAAACTGGCGCAACGTGCCACCCGCACAATTCTTTTCCTCTTGCAAAATTTGTCAACGCTTTTTTTTATTCATTCTTATCGTGATCGTCAAACAAAATTTGTCGAAAACGTTTTTCAGACATCCTTGTAGGTGAGAAAATATGAACAATGAATTCCTGATGAAATATTTTCAAATATGATGCTCAGTACAAAACATTCCAAATTAAGGGGTATTTCCCTTTTTTTCATTATAAATACGATGAAATAAGGCCCCTATCCAAACAGCGCTCACGTGAATTTGAAAATTTATTTTTTTCAGTGCGGGAAATTGAACTTGAAAATAATTTATCTAATTGCACAGTTTGTATGAAACATTTCTCCGGGAAACATTACGTCGTATTAATCAAAAATATTTTTCAAGTTTTTTAGGGAAAAGGACGTTGAATGATAAAAAATTTGAAATCTGTCTTTTTTTCACAATGAATGCTTTATAAACGTTAATTGTATTGAAAAAGTAAGTACCCATGTAGAAATATCGGTACACTGCCAGAACTCACTAAAATTTTGCGTCTGGCGGTGTACTGACGGACAACCATCATTAATCGGTATGGTCCCAGTACATAATTTACAAAAGCACCATGCCCGTTACGGGACTGGCAACAACTGTTGGCCTTAATAATGAGTTCAGATCATCGTCTAATTTGATATGACACAATTTTTAAATCATAGGCGCAGAAATTCTCAAGCTTAAAAGATGCATAGAATCGAGCACAACATTTTTAACTGGATCGAAATCAATTAAATCTAATATATAATGACGAAGTTTCAGTTCCAATATGATGAGCAGGATCTTCTCGCGCACGGAAAGATTCCCAAGTTCTCTCTTCGACCAATATATCGGAATATTGTCTTTTGTTTACAATTTGGTTCCTAGCCGTTTTGATGGTAATGTTTTCATCCACGACGAAACAGCGTTCACAGCAACTATAACCACCGTGCCCTTTACACATCTTAATAAATCCACGTGCAGGTGTATCATCCACAAAACCTTGAATTCTAAAATTATAATTTTTGTTTCCTATTTTAATTCCGTTCACTTTCAATAAATTAGCTTCAGCCACAAAATCTCGCAAATATTCTATGGCTAAAGCTGGTTTTGAATGACCGTCATAAGCCGTGATAATAAATGGCTGCGCCTCATAATTTTTGCAAAACAACAAACCTAAAGTTGGCCAAAGATGATTTTTTGTTTTTTCGTACAAATCCGCGCCATCTATACTTATTAGCAACTTTATTTCATCTTCATTATATAGTTTAGGATCAATAATAGCTGATAAACTTTGGCTATTCCAAAATAAATATTTTGGCCGAGTGTAGAATCTCAACTCTCCATAATTTGTATTTCTGTTTTTTTGTTGCTCGTATTTAAAAGCGTTTTCGCTGATTTTGAAAGACATGTATAGTGTTCGTTCCGTAAGACTAATAATAAGTCATCCATAAAAACATGAGTTGCAGTTTCCACATGTCTTAAAAACAATGCCCTCAATTTTGAATTCATATCACCATTAATTAAATCATTTTCTTCTGTCGACGCTGTTAAGAACACTGGCTTTTCTTCTGCTTCGCTATTCGATAGTTCTTCGTCATCTGTTGATGATAGCCTTTCTTCTGCTCCATCATTGACACTTGACAGTTCAAATGGTCCCTCCATATGCATAAGTATTTCCGAGGTGCTGGATGTTGCCGATAAGTCCATTAATGTATTATTATGACCCGACGGTAGTTCATAAAAATTGGATACTTCAGTGAAACTCGGTATAGAGCAGACTGCCCAACGATAGCACAATTTTTCGAAATGTTTTAAGGAGACCGTAAAGTAAATTGAAAACAAATCTCATCTTCTTATCGTACTCTAATATCACCTTTGTACTCAGTAATAATTGAAATATTAAAGAGCGTCGTGTATTCTCATTTAATCAATATTTAGGCGTTTCAAATTCGACTTCAAGAATTATTTCCAGATGTGGATTTTCCACGGAAAAAATATCTTTGCGTCGATGCGCTTCAGTTTCGACACTCACACCTTCATTCCTTATTGAACTCAGGCTCACGAATGTCAAATTATATTGCCTTTCTTCGACGGTCAAAAAAATTTTTTTTTTATTTTTCAACATATTTTTCTGGGAATAACCGACCCTTCGTTAACACGTTATATTCGTACACGAGTCAAATCTGTTCTGTTTTTTGCGATCGGTTATCCTCTCAATTCCAAGCTAGATTTAATCAGTCTTATTAATTATTAACTTCTTTATCCTGCATCTTGTAAGGGACATTTAGAAGTTTTAATACATTTGAAGATTTTTCTCTGTTATTTACTCTCTGAAATCGAATAAGTCCGGAGTATTCCACCAAAACTCTGGAGTTATTGTACGTGTATATTCACTTTTTTTAAGTGAGCTTTTCACAGAGAATTCAATCCTCTGTTATTTATTTATCCAATTGTCGAGATTTATTTGTTTAACCCTTCATTTTACCTCAGGTAAAGTAAAATTAATGAAAGATCCGCGAGCCCGGATTTTATATACGCGACGATCATTGATTCGATCGTACAGTAAATATGGAGTTATTCGAATTGAGTCGTTTGCAATGAAAACGACTTAAGTCGATTTAAGTTCTCAGAAAAAAATGGCTGTTAAAGATTAAAACCATGCACATTTCTTTCAAATTGAATGCTAAAATTATGTTTGTTATACAAACTTGTAATTTCAGATCTCCTCTTTAAAAACCTATGCTTACTTCGTCAAAAGCTTTAGAATTTTACAAGCTACAATCGTTTTAATGAATCGAGTTTCAAGTCGTTTTTCCATCAAACGTTTTTTTGGCGTCAAACACCTAAAAAATAATTTTTATACGATGAATTTTGATTCTATAGTTCTGTATAATGATTCGAAAGTTTTCGAAAAGACAAGAAAGTATGATACTGTTACGTCCGGAGAAGTAGCAAACAATTTTCAGATTATACCCGAATAACATAAGCAATTCAGTTTATAGGGTTGGCACTCAATAAAGAAAAATACAGTTGGTTTAACAATATTTATTTCATTAAATGTAAAGAAACACTATTGAAAGTATATTTTTTCGTTTTGACACATTTGTTATTATTCTAAGTATACTTATACAATATAAAATTTGGACAAAATAATTAGTAAAATAAAGCTTACTTCAAACTTTTGATTCCGGGATCAACTTTTAACGATGATGAGACTTCACTCTCGATGAGACTTCACTTGATGTTACGGTTACGGTTACGGTTACGGTTACGGTTACGGTTAGACTGGACGGAGTCTGCGATTTCGAATGAAATTATTTTCGGATTGCGCTCTCATCGAAAACTTTATAATCGACGTAAGGACCATCGTAAGAACTATAAATGGCATATTTTCTTCACGGCCGGCGGGACATGAAGGGTTGATTATTTAGTCTAGTTTATTTTTTCTTTAGATAAAAAAGCAGCGCTTAGCATATAACACTCGCATTTTTGCCAACAATATTGTAACCATTAATGCGTAATGTGATTTAAACTGTTTTTTATATAAAAATAAATTTATATAAAAACAAACTAATATAAGAAAATTATTTCGATTAGAATTTAATAAGAAAACAAATAGATACAATTACGAATTCAGACTTAGCTCGCAAGAAATCAACCAATGAGGAAAGAAAAACGAAAGTGAACTTAGCTGAAAGTTGCGATTAATCGATGCGATTCGATACAAAAGCCAATTCACTTTTGTCATTAACTTTTTCTTTCTGGAAAATTTGACAAATATTGAAATATTGATTTTGTGATTCTTATCATAAATATAGATGAAAATTATATTTCAATAAACTGTCAAATATCAGTAAAATATGATTATCCAAAGAAGCTTATTCATGTAAACTACAGAGTCTGCCTTTCAGTTGTACATTTATTGAAAAAGTGAATTATTAAAATTATAGGCATTTGAAAAAGGTTTTAGATTTTATTTCAGGTTGTCCGATAAAGGTTCTGCGGGTTGTATAGAAGAGAAACTTATAAAAAACGTTGGATGACTCTAAAATCATTAGAAACAATCCTATTAATCACTGTCATTTTTCGAGGACTTCTTTCAATTTCTATGACAAGTCTATAATTTTCCATATAACTCTTTTTCTTTCCAAATTCTTCTTCATATTCTCCACACGGAAAGAAAAATTAAAGGAGAATAGGTAAAAGTATCGAGGTATTATTCTTTTGTTTTTATTGGTAGTATAAAACTTTTAATTTCAACTTATAATAGGTGAATTTTGATTATTCTTTCAATATAAACTGAGGAATAAAAAGTATTCGTTAAGAGATAATTCTCCATCATTTGTCGTCGGATAATCCAACAAGTGTCAACATTTATCTAGCGATCTGTTATGGTCTAAACGGACTTCAATATGTTGAAATTTGCGGAAGCAGCCCAAGATCTTTTCTGGCAGTCTGTACAGGAGCTGAATATTGACGTCGCCATTCTCTGCGAACAATACCACGACATCCAGAACACGAATACGTGGAAGTCAGATAGTACTGCACTTATTAAAAAGATTGAGGAGTACAGGTATATGTATGCCTACTACAGACATACTGTGTAGCTGAAAAAGTGACATACATAACCTTATACCTGATACACATATACGAATAAAGCTAACAATTATTACTGTGATAGACAAACATATATGTGGTACAATTATATATTCCAACTGTTTTCTTATAGATATATTGCTGCCCCAAACATAAACATAATACAATAACAACAATGGTGGACATGTGACAACAAAAGCACATGGCTGCTATAGATAAATTTTGTAGTTGCTGCAAAAATATTAGCAAAAATACTAGGTATATTTTTATTTCTAATTTTTGATCATTTTTTTTCAGTGTGGCAAAGTAGCTATCTGAATACGAAAGGGTCTCTTCATCCAAGAGGTACAACAAAATAGACGAATGGGATTCTTTTGGATCAAGGTCGCAGACATCTACATCGGCAGTGTCTGCGCTTCACCGAATATCACCATCGATGAATTCCAAGTAATCCTGGATGAAATCACTTAGAGGCAGAGACGTCCTGCTATCATCGCAGGAGATGGTAACGCATGAGCTACAGACTGGGGTAGGAGAGTAATCAGCAGACGAGGTAAATGTCTTCTGGACATGTTTTGATCTCTAGATGTAGTCATTCTGAATAACAGTGAAAATCCACAACATTCACGAGGAACGGCAACAGTACTGCGATCGATATAACTTGCGCGAGTAAAAACTCGGCTCTCCGCACTATATCATGGAAAGTTAGTGATCACTATAGTCACAGTGACCACCAAGCGAACATTATTGAAATGTCAACCATCCCAGGACCAGGACCTCCAGGAAATGCCAGATCACGCTCGTGGAACCCACGGTCGTTTGACCGGGCAGCCTTCTCCGCCATGATGAAAACTGACGTCGTGATAGAGGGATCAGCAGATCATAGAGTCTTACAGCTGATGAGAACCATCATCAGTGCCTGCGACGCGTCAATGATCAAGCGGTCAAACAGCAACCGTCGCAAACCTGCCTAATGGTGGAACGAGGAGATCGCCAAACTTCGCGGAATCAGCGTTCGCTCTAGAAAAAGAACACGAGAGGTAGCGTGACATTCGCCGTACTCCGAGGGCAATACACCGAGACCCGAAGAATCTTCAGCAAAGCCATAAAAGCTAGTAAGCGACGTAGCTAAAAAGAGCTATTTAAAGAAGTAGATCATGACCCCTATTGCCATGATCCCTAAGTCAAAGTTTAGCGTCGACATCCTGTCTAGAGCTTCTTGACAGGATAGTAAAGAATCTGTTTTCACAACAACTGAAAACAACCTCCACGACTAGCCCACTCTAGGACCTCGGAGAAGTACCACTAATTACGAGTGAAAAACTGCTAAAAGCCACACGAAAGGTGGAGGATTCCAAGGCCCCAGGCGGCGACGGAATACCGAATGCAGTTCTTAAAATAGCTATCAGAGCGCGCCCAGACATCTTTCTGAATACCTACGATGTCTGCCTCACAGAAGGAAAGACTGCTGATAAAAGCAGCACCTGATTCTTTTGCCCAAGGGCGATTAACCACTGAACAAGCCCTCCTACCGTTGAATCCTAATCCTACCGTTGAATCTGTCTGCTTGACACAGCAGGCAAAGTACTCGAGAGCATCATTTATGGCAGACTTGAAGTATTGAGTGAGGGTAACCGAGGCCTCTGAAGACCGGTACGTATTTCGAAAAGCCAGATTCACGATTGACGCTGTGAACAAGGTCACTGGAGAGGCGATAGCAGGAAGTAGCTGGACAAGAGGTAGAAAGAAATACTGTACCATCGTGACCCTAAATGTGCGAAACGCGTACAACTCAGCGAGATGGAGCTGCCTCCAAGAGAAAAATCGAGGTTCCGACCTACCTGCTGAAAATCATCGCCAGCTATATATTTCACGAGCAGAGTCGTATCATACGACTCACAGACGGGAACAAGATCGTACCGAGTCAAGGGTGGTGTTCCACAGCGAGTTCTTTAGTTCTAGGACCATGACTATGGAACATCATGTAAAACGCGATGCTGACGCTGCCAATGCCCGAGGACTCTCTACTACGGTGGGATTCGCGGACGATGTAGAAGTGGTCGTCGTCGGAAAGTTTCTCGAAGAGGTAATGTACATTGCGAATGAAGCTATTGTCAATATCCGGCAGTAGCTCGTCTCAATTGGTCTGCAGATACCTGACGATAAAATAGAGGCTGTTCTAGTGACAGGGAGAAAAATTGCGGGAAATCATCACCCTTGCTGTCAGAGACTGTGAAATAACGTCGCAACTTTCATTGAGATACCTGGGAGTACAGGTCGATGCCAAGCTACGATTCGATGAACACCTTCGAATCGTTAGCAAGAGAGCATCGCGTGTCGCGAACGCACTCTCCAGCATCATGCCTAACACTGGAGGACCCAAGTAGTGCCGTAAACGTCTCCTTTGTACGGTCATCAGCTCCATCTTGCTCGTTGCAGCACTTGTTTGGTCATCGGCTATGAACACCATCTCATATGCCCACATGCTGACCAGGATCCATCGGAGAGCTGCACTGAGATTTATGTGTACCTACAGCACAGTGTCAGATAAGGCCGTGTGTGATAGCAGACATGACGATATTGATCTGATAACATATGAACGGGAGAGAATTTATCGCCGAATGCAAGATTCCCTTGTGGTAACGGGGCCATCAATATTACAGGATGAGAACACGAAAACTATGATGTGGCAAAGACGGTGGGACTTATCTACGAATGGCAGGTAGACTAACCGCCTTATTCCAGATATAGCTTCCTGGACGTCGCGAAAGCATGGAGGGGTGGATTTCTATCTAACCCAGTTTTTCACTGGACATGCGGATGTTTCAGATCATACCTGATGAAGTTTGGTCTAGATGCGTCATCAATGTGTCCAGCCTGTGATGACGAGCAGGAGTCAGCAGAGCACATTTTTTTCCCGTGCTCCCGTTTCATCGATGATAAGGGAGCGCTTTACCAACTATTACAATCGTATCCGACTCCAGAGAATCTCGTCAGCTTGATGATTTATGATGAGATAAATTGAGAAGCGGTGGCAGACATGGCGTCACGAGTGATGAAGAGGCTCCTAATCGAGGACAGAAAAAGACGAACACAAGTCAGACGAAAAGAGCGTTGATGGCTGAACCAGGTGTGTGAAGGTAGCCAGTCCATCCCGGGCGATGTAACGCCTGGCGGCAGTTTCGCGCGAGGTAGAAAAGGAGTACCCAAGGGTTAGATTTTTAGTGGGTAGAGGTCTTAGGACCGAATCCCACAGGCCCTCGGAAGTAGTCATTAGAGGCTGTCACCGAGGGGTTTGTGCATTTTCTTACCCTTGTGATAAACAAATGTTTACACTCGTGTACACATGTATACATAAAGAGGAGTGCGACTAGCACAGTTCTTTCATAGCCCACGTAAGGCTTTCTATGGATCCCTTTCATTTTCCATAGTCTTCTATAATCCACTGTCTTTTCAAATAACCCTTTTCAAATAACCAATAATTTTTAATGTTCCCACCAGAAAGCTCTCCTATAACAAATAATCTCTAATCTGTAATCATGGGTCTAAATTTCGATAGAGCCATATAAGTCCTACATTACTTTAGAAAGCCGTTTTTATATTTCCTAGACCTATTTTAATTTTTATATTTTTACTTTTCTTTTATTTCCCATAGACCTATGTCATTTTCCAAATCTTCCCCCTGATGTTCTATTTGCCTCTTTCAATTGCCATTGTTTCCATATAATTTCCCGAATACCATTTTGTGTTTCAATAGCTCCCGCTAACTCCGACTTCATCACGTCGAACTTAGTCCAAAATTTATCCGGTTGCTGAGAAATTTGTATAAACACGCCTCATTCGCGATAAAATTAGATGCGAAAATTACAAACCCAATCGCCGTCACGGAAGGCGTCCTGTAAGGGGAAATGTTCAGCCTACTGTTCTTTCTGTTGTTTATTTGTGATTTTGAACAGTCCGTACGTAACAAAAACTTGTCAGGAATAAACATTCATGGCTACGACGACCTCCTACTATTATTATTTGCAGACGATGCTATCGCACTCACAAATTCCCCAGTAGATCTGTGCCGCACGATAATTGCAATAGACGAATGTTGCCCAAAAAACAACTTAACATTTAACCCGAAAAAAAAACAAAAATTGTAGAATTTCGCCGAGGTGGCAGAGAATTAGAATAGACATTTATGTAATGCAGTCAACCATCGGAACAGTCTTCCTATTTTTATTTAAGAGTTACCGTCTCTAACTCTTCTCTAGGTACGCTTGCACTCGGCGAGGCAATCAAAAAAGCGTGACAATCACTTTTTTATTGACGCGACGTTTCAAACTATGCGTAGCTGCAAAGTCGACTTACTTACGGGCAAGCTTAAACTCTTTGATAACGTAGTGAACTCAACACTCCTCTACGCGTCCCAAATATGGGGTGTCCGATACCTCAAGCAACTCGGAAGAACACAAACCGATTTTCTAAAACGACATTTATACCTTCCACATATTGCTCATAACGCGACGACGCGTCTGAAATTCGGTTTGGTCAAACAAGCGTATGTAATTTTTAAATTGGCACTGAACTGGGTAATCGAAATACTCGAACGATGCGACCGAAAATATGCTTTAAGCGTCAAATTCAATTATTTAAAGAAAATCGATATGTCACATCTTTTATCTAATTTAGACCTATCTTTTGGAAACAGAGCGCTCCAGCAGCTCTTAAAAAATTCTATTATATCTTAGAACCTCTGATCGTATTGATTCGAATCATTCAAAAACGCTTTTGTGTAAACCCCTTTGCCAGCATTTCGATGGAACTGCACCATATCTATTAGAGCGAGAAAAATGTTATAAACCATATATATACATAGGCCAAGTATTATAGACCATGTTATAGAAGTTTTAGCCCAGCTGCGCCTGGCCTCTCGTCATTATACTTACGCTTTACTATACATGTCTTTGTCATCGACCAAAATGATAACTGTCTTTGCAACAAAGCTACACCGGAAACGTAAGAATGTCCCATTTTCATTAATTTCAGACAGCTATATTTACAACCCCTATTTATCCGTTGTTCATCAAACAACTTGATGGGCATTTCTCTAATTAACGTCTTTCCGGCAGTAAGAAATGTTTATCTTTATGTAGCAAATTGTCTCAAAGTACGAGCATTTTTATTGAATGAATGATCTTCAAGGAATGAATGGTTTAGTCAAATAAGTTATGTCAACGAAATTATATACATCAACACTTTTAAATGTAAATATCTGTAATTAAAACTACATGTATGCACGGAATCATTTTTAGTCGTTTTTATTAGATATTATCAATGTTTTTTTTAATCCAATACGATAACCAATTTTATACTACTTCTGGAATTAACAAATGTAGACAACAATTTCACTTTTTTCAATGAGACATAGATTTTCGAAAACAAAATGAAATGGATATAGTCGGAAAGAATTTGTCTTAAGGTGATCGGGACAAACATTTCGAGTTAAAAATTTTATTTAAGATTTTTTATTTCAATTCTTTATACACAAGAATTATTACACCATTATTTGTGGTTATCCAATTTACGTTTGTTAATGAACCTTCCAAACAGTGCTTTTGTGCTGCTCTCCATCAGCAAAATCTGTAAACTACAATGTCAAGAACCAATCAGAACACGTGGTTCGGCCAGACCACATTTGCAGTTTGTTTCTTGAATTAATAAAATCTTCGCTGTAATTATCGTAGGTCAATAATTTGGATCTGAATTTTCACAGTAAAGTCCATCTTCATTTGTAATATTAATAATCTTCTAAGGACGTAAATACCATAATAGCGACACCGGTAAAATTCGGTTTTGCTGCCTAAAGTTTTCTTTCATTTTATAATCAATATATGGACAATCGCATTGTACAACAAAGTGCTCGCAACTAGTGTTTTAATAGTATATTTTGCACCAAGGGACGAAAGTGCGGGTTTGCCGACTCAAAATTTTTCTGTCTAAAATTTTTATCAGAGTTTGTTATGAGAAAGCCGAAAGTACACACTTTCGGTCCGCGGCACGTTTTAACGTGTGTCCCCGGAAACCGCACTTTCGTCTCCAGTTTGGGAGTCGAAAGTCAGCACTTTCGGACCTGAGGTGTGAAAAATATCGTTTGCACCACGAGACGAATGTGCGGGTTCAGGTGCGGGTGTGTTGACTGCCCTCGCTACGCTTAGGCAGTCATTTTGCACACCCGGCCCCGAAACCCGCACTTTCGTCCCTTGGTGCAAAATATACTAATTTCAATTACGATCTATCATGAGTTTGTTTTGATTCGGTTAATCAAACTTATGCTAACACCTACTGCTGAGTTCCCAGATTTAGTAGCGATAGAAGCCATTTTTTTGAACGTACAATTATTAGACAGGTGACACCGAATACACTATATTCGTTTGCAATATCGATTATGTCATTTATAAATGAAAAGGTAAGAGATTTATTCAGGGGTCTCCCGTTTGAAAAATAAGTTTTTTTTACGGCATTTACTTATAAGGCGTTATCTTTGCAGTACATTTAAAGGAATTTTATTTTATGTCTCAGGTCACTTGAAGAATCTGCAAAAATTACAAGACCATCAGCGTACGCTAATAGTCGTGCCCGAGAAACGCGTACGACTCACGTTCACCTGTGGCCCAAGAGAGGAAAGGGGGTGGCATGTGAATTTTGCAATTTAATAGTTCTTATTTTATCATGATATACAGGGTGTCCCATTTTAATCCAGCACCTCGAATAACTTGCAATATAAGCGTTGGCGAAAAAATGTCAAGAATAAGAGTTTCTAGTTTGATGAGGTTTAAAAGGACTTTTAGTTGTTTAGAAAATTTAGACTCTTATTTTTTACATTTTTTTTCTTTAACACGCATTTTTAAAATTATTACAGGTGCCGGATTAAAATGGGACACCCTGTAGTTTAACAATAATCTTTCATAATTTGATATCATTACTTTCTTAGTCATTAGCAAAATTAATATATACTTTAAAATTTTTCTTTAAAATTTTTTTTCTAAAAATTTTTCTTTAAAATTTTTTTTCTAAAAATTTTTCTTCAAAATTTTTTTTATAAAAATTTTTCTTTAAAATTTTTTTTCTAAAAATTTTTCTTTAAAATTTTTTTTCTAAAAATTTTTTTCAAAATTTTTTGTTACATGGGTGAATTCACGAAAAGTCAAGAATTAGTGTCCTTCATTCTTTTTACCAGGGAAGCTTTTATTTTTTTAAGCTTATAATATATTAAAGTATTTGTTTTTTAGACTACATTGAGAAAATGCAATGAAATAGTAAAGATTTCATGAATATGTAACATTTATACTACGAAACTGAACGAAAATGTAAACTCC